>JAUESI010000033.1:922076-952811 GCA_032275145.1 Synergus laeviventris | reverse complement strand
TAATAATAATAATAATAATAATAATGATAATAATCATTGTCATAGATAATATTTGTATTTATGTACAACACAGAAAACGATTATTAATTTGAACGGCTTCTTTTGTTCATTCGTGAAATCTTAACTATTATTTATTCGCCCTTTAACAAGCGATTTCGTGATTTGCTAAAGGGATCGACAACCAATACACAGAATCATACAAATGGCAGGTTCGAAGATACGAGTAAAGCAATAATTATATATTATATAATTATGTATCAGATTTTTATAATTCTTCAGTATTTCGAGAAGATATAAGTTTCAAGCGAGACACCGACATTTTAAATTTATTTTACAAAAAAATATTTACAAACTCCAGAGGCAGAAGTAAAAAAAAAGCTAATCGCAATCAATGATAATCTGCCCCCAAAGTGTGCGGCCCGCAAGTTAATTATAAAGTATCGAAATAATGTAAATTTTCATGAGAGAATATAAACAATGTCAAGCACAAAACATAGTTCCAAGCAATGCAAAAATACGAAATACTGTAATCATTACTAAAAAAACAAGTCTGTAAGTAATGATTTCATTCTCAAATTTTTCTTCTATTATACACAAATCTCTCACTATTTTCAATAGCTACAGTAAATTCATTTAACTAGTATGACTGAATTAATCATGAGAGTGATACGATATCAAAAAATATTTCTTTTCATCTAGATATCTTTACTCGCATCTCCAGACAACAAATGTCTCGTTGTAATATCCCTTTGCAGTATTTCGGAATATATTTTAAAACTTCACATGGATTTATCAATTAGACTACTCAGATGAATGTAAAATGAGATTGTGATGTCGACTGTGAAACAGAGTTTTTTGCGAAGAATTCCCTCTGGTTTTTTTAATGAGATTGGCCAATACTGCAACAGTTTTCTTCGGGGCTAGTTGTTTAATTTTATATAATAGTTGATTAAATAACTAGCTTAATTATATACACATGTACAAATTTTTATATAATTATTTTGAAACATTCTTTATGCTAGTTGCTTAGGCGACATAATCTTTATGCACTGGGTAGCCGCACTTTATTAATTTTATACAGTTTTCTAATTAAAAATATAATCCCCTTGTATTCTCAGATCAGATCGCCCCACCATATGCAAAACTTATAGTTTTAACGCAATAAACATCCAATATGCAAAAGTAAAAAAATATGAAAAAACTGCCAGTGCTACAGAAGTCAAAGCATCAAAACAGTACATCAAAGATATAAGAAAAACCTCTTATCCACCGATGCATTTTGTACCAAAGTTTAATCGAGTGTTTTGTACTTGAATAAATGTCACTTTTTACATGGGACTTGTGTCAACCCATTTTTTTAAAACTCATTACTCCTCACTTTTTAAAATCCAATCTCGTTCTCTTTTTTGTATTTCATTTAAATGCGCCAATTTTATTAAAAAAAAGAGTCAACAGAAACTCGGCCTTTGAATTGAAACTCGCAATGAAATATCAACACGTTACGTTTATTACAACTAAACATCGGGCATGTTACAATGAAAAATATAAAATATAGAGAACTGCGGGCACAATGCTGCACATTTAAAAACAGCAAAAAGCAGCACAGCGCCACGCTTAACTAGTCATACAAGTAGTCTACTTTTATTTACCGAATCTAATGTTAAATATATATATAACTTTATATTATCAAGTATATCGTATTATGCAATCTGCAAAGAATATGTACAGACAAGATGGACAACGCAACTCTCAGGTGTGCATATCGTTACAATTATTAAGATACAGAGATCAGAATTCAAAATTGATCTCGCCGATTCTCGATAAAAGTCTAACTTGTTGCTATTTTTATCAAAAAGAAACTAACACTAGACTTTAATGTAGTACGGCACGTATAAACACTAGTGCAGGAGCGAATAGTGAATTTAAACTTTATTTACTCGCTACCGCACAAAAAGTGCACGACACCAGAGGATGAATTTTTCACCGGTCAATCAGAATCGAAAATTTTCGATACACTTCGCTTGGAATGAGAAATATTTTTTCGTCTCTTGTTCTTTAGGCCGCAAAAATTTCCAACAAAACATTTTTTACCAAAATTAGAGCGGCTCTCCTTCATCGAAGCTTGAGATCTTTAGATTAATATACAGATTAATCTTACTCCCTTCGCTCGAAAGTGGAAAGAAATATTATAAAAGCTCCATAGTTTATGCCTTAAGTTATCTGCACCTGTTCGTGAACTTTAAGATCGTTTAACATAATCTAAATGATATTAGAATAAAGCTAGATTGAATGAGAGTTACGATCTTGGTGCTGGCTGATTAAAAAACGATTTCTGAGTTGGAGGTGGTGTGTTGAAAACTGGGGGAACTGGCATCGGCACGGGCATTGGTACGGCCATTGTTATTGGTACGGGCATCGGAACAGGCGCTGGCACTGGCGTAGGTACCCCCAGTGTAAAATTGGGAGTAGAGGCGGGAGTTATGATCTGTGGCACGTACTGTGGTGGATATGGATTAGAACCGGGTGGTGCTTGTGGAATCAAAAACTGTTGCAGTTGAGTCGTGGATAATTGATTTGTCTCTACGGAATGAACCGGCGTCAAGCCTATTGTTTGTGGCGGAGCCAAGTTTTGATACTGAATTGACGAAGGCTTGGTTTGAAATTGAGAGTAGTGAATGGATGCCGAGCCTGGCGGCGGGATGTAAGGTTGAGGAGGTAATTGCTGAAGTGGATAGGTTGCGAGAATGGTAGTTGCGGTTGGATAAGGTTGATTTGGTGGAGGAGGTGGAGGCTGTTCCTTCCGTGCCTTCAATATCGCCTCAGCATTCAAACCTGAAAATAAATTTGGTATTTGATTTTGCGATTCGAGAGATTTTATGATTTTTAACGACAAAAAAAAACAAAAAAAAAAACAAAAAAAAAAACAAATTAAATTCAGAAAAGATCAAATTTTATAAGTACACTGGAAAAAATGGGTAGTAGGACCAATTACTTTGGTTTGTAATATATGCCGTATCTACTTTATTGACTGGGACCGCCACTTTTTTTAGCGGTGCTATTCAGTTTTTTAAAGTAAAAATTTGTGTTAGCGCCAATAAGAAAAATGATTACCCCAACCATTAAACAACGGAATATGTTACAAGCCAAAGCAGTTGGCTGAACTACTTATTAGTTCAGTGTACCTTGCTTCCGTGCTCTTTCTTCTTCATCGTCGCTGAGGAAGAGCCCGAACTCTCGTTTTAGCCGCTCGGTAAGATTTTCTCGTTGACGTTCGACCAAAGTGGGCGCTGCGGACCAGCCGATTTTTCCCTCTTCGGCACCTGTTAATTCACTTTATTTTCAATAGCCTAATTCAAATGTAACTATAATACCTATTCCCTAGATAGTGAAAAATCATGCTGAATATGAAAAATGATTTCAGAGCTCATATTGGTTAAGAAAAACTTTCAATGTTCTGTTTTGATTACAGAAAATTTACGAAAGAATAAATATTACTTATATAAATATTTAAAATAATATTTCGCATAATTAATAGATGGACAATACATTTAATTTATTTTACATCATTTAAGAGTGTTGGAACAAAGTTATGTTATAACTTCAAAATTATATTTCTTTATTTTTACTTCATACATAAATATTATATATAATTGGATATTTTTTTGCGTTATAGGCACATTTCTAATTTAAAACATAATACATTTGCAGAGCGAAAAAACATCCAATTCTAATAAATGTTGAGAAAATGGGGAATTAAGCGCAAAAAGTATTAAAATAAGACATTTTTTAACTCTATACTCATAATTCTATTTAAAGGATGAGTATTGTTAGAGGACGAAAACATATCTAATTACAAAATCATATTACATTATTTTAAATCCATATTAAATTAAGGAATTCTTGTCAAAATACCAATTACAGGTACTTTAAATCGAAGAATTAAACCAATTATGAGCCCAGATATTAAAAAAAAAAAAAAAATATTAAAAGTGTTTTGAAGAAAAATAGAAGTCACATAAGTATATAAGTAATGCACCTTTTTTCTCGTCTTCGGGATTTGTAAAGAGTGGCAGTGTAGACAAACTAGGTGTATCAAGAGAAGCTTTCGGACCTTCATCATCAGAACTTAAGGAGGAAGTTCCACTACTAGCACTATCAGATCTGCCTCTAGCGGTTCCTTTATCCGAAGATGGATCGTTCGCTGATTCAGGTTCCGGTGGAGTTCCAGTTGATTGCTGTTTTCTTTTTCTGTACTCTGATATTGACAACTGTAACAAAATCTTAATATCAGAAATTTGCTACAAAAACCAGTTTTGTTAAGGTATCAACTTCAGATCTCCCATGAAAATTGTTCGGTTTTTATTGAAAAGGTTGAGATCTTATCAAAATAATCTAAATGTTTAGAAGAAGTTTAATTTCTACTGAACATTTGAATCATTCGAAAATATCTGATGACAGCGTATTTTGCACATTTACTTATAATTTCAAACTGTAGAATTTAAAAGTTAAATTTTTAATTTGTCTACATTTTAACTGGGAGCTTTACAATTTAAAAAAAAAATCACATAAATTCATGCTCGGGCACACATTTTATCTATAACCTAATTCATATAAAAAGACCTCTTTCAAAGTAATAACGAAATAATAATTAAAATAAAAAATAGTGATAAAGAAAAGCATGCAATCAAGAGTGTCAATTTTTATTTCACTTCGCTAAAAAATAACTTTAAATACATGCACTTCAACAGTCCAAGAAAATATTCAGAAACGTGCATTGTACGAAAATTATAAAGAATTTTTAGAAAGTACAATAAATGAGAAACCTCAAGAAGTTACTCGAAAGTCAAGTGACGAGCACTCAGCCTCAGAAAAAAACCACTACAATAATCCTACCATTCTAACCTTGCGCTTGATAGGAGTCTCCATTTTGGGGGTGGATGCATCCTTAGGCACGCAGGTCCTCGGATCTTTCAACCTAATTACGTCCTTTGGAGGAGGTGCGACTTTCATAGGCGGAGTTTCATCTGAAATATCCTGACTATTTTTCGTTGTCGAGTTCGCAATTAATGGACTCTCTATCTTTTCTTCTTCTTTCAATTCTTCTTTAAATTCGTCTTTTAAATCTACGTTTATTTCTTCAATTAAATCTACATTTACTTCCTTTAGTTCCTCCTTAAAATCTTCCTTAATTTCTTTTTTTAATTCTTCCTTTAATTCATCTTTTAATTCTTCCATCTTCTGATCATCATCCTCCGGCTTCTCTTGATTAATATTCAGAATAGGAGAAGATAATTGTCGAGGAGATGCTTCATTTTCCACCATCTCTTCAGTTTCGTCCTCAATTTTTGCTTCTAGAAGTTCTCTCAACGCTGTGGATAAAATTGACTTTCCTTCCTCGTTGTTCACTAATTCACCGTCCATTTCGAGTGACGATTCAATAATAGCAGCTTCGATGTCTAACTGAGATTTGGGCGGCGGTCCTGGATCCAGCTTTTTACGAATTCTTTCACTCAAAGGTGGAATAGAGAGAAAGACTTTTGGAGGCTCAACTTCTATATTTGAGGAATTGGATTCCATCAATGACTCTTCTGAGGGAGGTTCAGGGTTTTCTGGACTTTTTACTAATTCTTTAATCTCATCGTGAAAACTGGAGGTGTCGCACTTCATTTCAAGTTCCTGAAAGATAAATTTAAGTTTAGAAAATTATTTCATAGTTCAGACCTTATAGTAACTTTAACTTTTTTAATTAAAAATAAAATTTTAATTAAAGGGACATTTACCTTGAAAGCTCTTTCTTCAATTGATTCTTCCACGTTAGATTCCATTTCCTTATCATCGGAATCAGAATCTTCTTTGGAACTATCCATGAGGCCTTCAAGTCCATCCATACTCTTGTCTCTTTCAGAGCACGTATTCATTTTTTCTTTATAGTCATCTCCATCGTCCCCAGTGATTTTTTTCATCTGGGCTTCGACGTCAAATTCGTCAAAATCGGAATCCCCATCTGATTTGTCATCCATTCTTTCATTTTCACACTTTGAATCCTTAAACAATTTCTGATTCAAGCTGCCACTAAATTCGAGTGTCATTCCAGCAGTACGTTGTTTTAAAATTGTTTCGCATTCCATAACCGCGAGAGGGGAACTAATTTCCTCCATTTCGGTATCCTGATCATTCTCATTTGCAATCTCAAGATCTGCTTTATCAACATTTTCTGACCTAGATAGATTTAATGGGCTCGATTCATTTTCCGATCTGGATAAATTTTCAGATCTGAACAAATTTTCTAGTCTGGATAAATTCTCCGTCATAGATAAATTTGCATGCCTGGAAACCACGAGCATCAAGTCTTCTTCTTTTTTGAGGTCTTGAACTTCGCTTTTCATTTCAAAAGACTCGGTTTTGTAACCGCTTGTTTCCATTGGTTCTATTTCTGACTTACAATTTAATTCGTTCTCTGCTTTTTCTGGTTTGACGAAATCTTCAGAGGACTCTAGACAAGAATCTCTTTTTACTGTAGTGAGTTCTGCTTTCGCAAAGGAAACTAACTCGAATTTGAGTTTAGCTTCTAGTTCGGTTTTTAGCGGTGGCATTGGAGACATAACGTTTTCAATTTTGTGTTTAGATTCCGCTTCGTAAGACTCGACATGCTGGGAAGTTAGAAAGTCTTTTGAAGGATCGGAGTCGTAGTATTGTGGTATTCTTGATTCTTCGACAGTAGGGGAATTTATTCTGTCGACGAAATCCTCCTGAAATATTAAAATTAATCACTGAGTTCAATTTTTACTGAATTGTTTGCCGGGAATTGAACACGTACTACTTCAAAATTAAAAAACATTAATACAGATATACAAAATTATGGTTTAAAAAGTGTTTACGGAAAAAGCTGACTTCGTTTGAGAAAAAACTGTTTGTATTTGTATGTGCGCATTATTTAAGTGTTATTTTCGTTGACAGTAAATAAAAAATTTGTCTCTAACGAAATAACAGCGTAGACTTACTTAGAGCATCCATAACATTGTCAAAAGAAAAAAAAGTACTTTTCAAAGTATTATAAGTATTATTCATTACAGTCGATGTTTTGAAAGCATTTTTTTTACTTTAATTATAAAATTTGCAGACAATGGTTGCTTCAATTCTTATTAGTCGAAAGGATTCATTTTTGAAATAAGATTCACAGGTTATAAATATGTAGCTGGCACAGGAAGTAACACCCTGTTACCATCGAAACCATTGTCATGGGTCTGTGAACTTTATGCTTGTCGTCTTTATAGATTTATAATTTTTAGAATTTAAAAATGATTTCAAAACATTTCATACTCAGAATTAAAATAAACATCACTGCATTTTTTTCCTTTTAAAATAAACAAAAGAACAAAAGTTTTTTTTACATTTTGTTTAAAGATTATTATTTCATAAAGTATGTAAGTGAATTTCGGATAGACTTTTGATGTTTTAAAAAGTGAACAATAAAACTACAACTAAGAACAAGTATTTCCTACTAATTTCTAATAAAATGTAACTTATGTAAACATTTTTCCCACACTTTTTGATCTTCCAAATTCTTAAAATTAAAAAAACTCGAATTTAAATAAGACATTGAAAATATTAAAACAATTCTACTTCTTTCTTGTTGAAATTCTTGTTTTGGCGGATGTAACTTTTCAGTCCTTTTTGTGATTTCATCCAATTAGGTTTCATTTCACCATCCTTAGAGATAAATAAAAATTTTTTGTTCATTAATTCAATTTAATTTAGAACGAAAAAAATTCCATTTTAATTTTTCTTAATAAAGTTGCTTGAAGCAAAACAAAATAGAAGACTTTCATTTTGTATATAAAATAGAAACGAATGATAAATACTTATTTATTTATAAAAATAACTAATGAAATGAGAAAAAACTTTCTGTTTTTCTGAAAACAAAATTATAAAGCTTTCTTTGAGTTTAAGATACTCAAACAATATTTTATGAGACTTTCATAACGTTACTTTCAAACCTTCAATTGATTTTGAATACCCTACCACATTAAATTCTGAATTGAAAGGCAAGTGACTAATTATTTTGAATCACTAAAATGTCATCATTGATATTTAAGTAATACTGGTTATGGTGTATCGAAAAGTAAAAAGGAAATTTCTTTTTGTCTTGGAATAGGGATGAAAAGTTATTCTCCTAAAAGGAGAAAAAAAAATGCGCTTCAGATCTCGTAACAACGTTAAAGATCAAAATGAAACATGATTTTTCTAATTTGAATACATGGCAAAAGCTAACATTCCAGAATAATTTAAAACATCCTAAAAATTTGCGAATTTTTCTTATTTTGATCTTGAACGTCGTTAAACTAAAGACATTTTTCCCTCCTTTTCGTAGAATAATGTTTGTACCTATCATCAACTTTTCATCCCCCTATTCGATGACGAAAAACGAATATTTTTATTTTTCGATCTGCTTTAATGGTGACGCTGCGTTAAGTACACCTGTGCATGGACCGGCTGTAGCGTTATCATTACATGACAGACGGAGAATTATAAATAACTTTTTAGAATATCTCTAAATCCATTTGAAGAAACTCACCTCATGACAAATGGGTCTGCCAGCAGGCAAAGCTTCCGGCATCAGCAACGTCGGTGTCGTGGGCGGAGTGTAATTATCTGACGACAAACTTTCTCGTGCAAACCGCCTCTTCTTCGGTGGTGCTACCATCTCACTAGGAGGACTCTCCGGTCTGCTATTCGGTGAGTCGCATTCCTCCGAAATTGCTTGTCTCAGCCACCTTTTCTTAGCAGATCCACTCGACACAGGACAAGAATTTTGCTGACTCAACGATGTCACAGACTGCCTCCTCTGAGGTGGAGAATCACAAATTCCCGATACGGAATTTGCAGCCTGGACTAATGTCGCCAAACTCTTCGCCGCATAACTCTGCGTCAAGAACTCCGAAGAGGGATCAGTCGGAGATAGAAAATCAGAAGTCTTGTCACTCGAGCTTATCGGAACCGAGAGCGCAGTCGAGGGCAGATTAGTCATATTCGGAGACACCTGAGGAACATGGGATGGAACTGGATCCGGTGATTCCTTGAGCCACTCGTTCATCAGAACTTTCTTTGTCTTGGGAAATTTAAAACCTGGAGCCAGTGGACCAACTGCGGCGGCCACTAGTAAACAAGCCGAAGATAAAGGTGTGGACGGTGTTGAACTCTGAGAACTACTGCTGGCTCCGCTATCACATGTCGGGCTTTTAATAGGTGTCGGTTGATGCAAGTTCATCAAAGGTGGAGAACTAGGTCCCGGAATATTGGAATTAGCGAGGGAAAGTAAGACACCCGCAGCTGTTCCTTCGTTTCCGTCTTTTGTTGGCGTATGCATTCTATTTGAGTAGAGCATTTCCCTGTTCAAACAATTTTGACTTGTAAGTGGAGGTGACTGGATGGAATTGCTCTCGTCTCCTGAAGAAAGGTCCGAGTCCGCTGAATTCAGTCTTGATCTTCGATTTCCCTGTGAATTGGAAGAACTGGTCGTTCTCGCTCGACCCTTTCTTCGTTTGCGTTTTAGTGGTTTCTCGTTATTAGGTTTGATCTGTTTGGGTAAGGAAACTGGAGCACTGTCATCGTTGTCACTGTGGGTACCTCCCGATTCTTTCCTTTGGGCGTTTCTCGCTTGAACTTCCTGTTTCCTCTGCTGTGCCTTCTCCATTCTTTCAAAAGCCTTCATGATAGCTTCCATTTTACGCTCTTCTCGTGTCATTTTTTTCTTATCTTTCTTCTCTTTCTCTGTCGCAGTGGAAGCTGTCGTCGTGGATGGTGGAATAGTGGAAACAATAGCAGAAGAAGTTTGAGGCTGCTGAATTTGCATTGACTCTTCTTTGGCTGCTTGCCGGGTCGTGGCACCGACGTTACTATTGCTGCTACTTGTTGAGGCAATTCTTTTTGGAGGTGCTGGTGTCGGCGCCGGCGGCGGTGTCGGCGGCGGCGGTGGAGCTGGCGCTGGCGCTGGTGCTGGTGCTGGAAGCGGTGGCTGAGTGACACTTGTACTTGAAATTACCGAAATGGAATCGCTCTCTTCACATACAGTATTTCTCCTTCCTCGTCTTCGCTTTTCTCTCCCGCTTCTAAAAGATTTTCGAAAATAAATTAAATTAATAAGAGTTCATAAAATTGTTGAGAAAACATTTGCTACTGTCGAAGAAATCTGATTTGGAAATTCCCGTGATTAGAAAGAATTAGGAAAAAATTGAGAACCCAATTGCAATAACGTTCTATAAATTTATTTCGCCAGACGGCGTTGGCCCGTAAGCAGTGTCAGTTGAAAGAAATTTATAGTATGCTATTGCCTCCGGACCCTCTACTAAATAGTGAAAGAATAGATATTTCTTATAAAAAAGATCATATTTGACAAAAATAAAATTACTTGTTTTCATGAAATATAAGCTGAGAAAAACTATTAGACAGATGAAATCGGAAAAAATATTTCTGAAAACTCACTCAGTATTTTCCGCAATCGCTCCATTGGTGCTCTTCTTCGTGACCGTGGGCACCGCGTTAATCTGACACTCTTTGGGATTATTACACGCGCAAACAAGAGGCATCAGCTGCGAGTTTGAGTTTGGTGAAAGCAGAAGATCATGTTGTTCATGCCGAATAGTAATTTCAGCGTTCTTCTCTATTGCAGTTGTCGTTACGATATATAAATGCAGGGTCCCTTTCTCTATACAATGTTTGACCTCTGCATTCGGTTTGCAACTACGTCGAACAAATCTAGCATCATTTCCATAGGTTCTCGTATCCACACAAACTTCCGTTCCATCCCTCGGTAGTCTATAGAAAAATACAAACGGGCCAGGTCTCTGGACATGCTGCCGACCTTGCGAATGTGCAGGTCTGTGTTGCGTACTTAACATATATTTCCCTCGCAATTCCAGCACAGGGGTATTCGGTGGAAGGTACATCGTCGCCACGAGGAACTTCAAATTATTGCTGTGAACATTCAACCTGCATTTTCCATTGGCTACAAGATTTATATTACTCTGCTTAAGATCGTTATGCGTGCCATTGATTTTAATGCTGGAAATTCTAGCCCTAAGTTCAGGACTGTAGTGATTAGTGACAGCTTCTTCATATCTTTCAATCCACTGCCTCAAGGGAGCCATATTCGATCCCCAAGAATCTTGAGCTTCTTCCTCCTTGTCCTCGATACTTATCCTCCTTTTCGTTTTCCTTTTTCCAGGAACTCGCTTTACAGTTTCTTTTTTGTTACGAACCGCGCTAGGTTGTCGAGGAAGTGCTTCGCGCCTCTGCCTTTTTAAACTGTTGTTGTTATTGTTATTCAGCCTTCTGACTTTTGGAGGATCGGATTTCCTTCGAGGACCTTGCTGCTGAGGAAGCGGTTTCTTTTTCGGATTTGGAGCAACACCGACATCTGTGTCGGCCGAGGTAGTCGAAGAAGAGTCCGAGGGTGTGTCGGAATTCAAAAGTTCCTCGCGTTTCCGCATTTGAAGTGCTCGTGCTCTTTGTCTGTCGACCCGGCGAGGTCGACAAATTTCGCAGAGGTACTCGTCGGGAATGTTAGAACGATCTATTCCCATGCAGTCTACATGCTGCCAGACTAAACAACGATCACAGCAAATCATGTATCCGTCGTCATGTTCGAAATCACTGAAAAAATAAGTTAATGAATTAAATGAAGAAAAGTTCCGTCGAACCGTTCATCCGCACAAGAGCCGCGCTAATTACACAGTGAGATGCGCCCCACCTGTATTTGGTGGAACGATTCCACTTATTTGGGTGAACTATTACCCAAAATGGGTGAACTATTCCCCCAAACTAGTCGAAATGTTTGCTCGACAACAAACAGAAGTGCATCGATTCTCTCATCGGTAGCACGATGGTTCTACCAAACTGTCTTGTTAAGTTAATTTACCAAATGCATCTAGTAATGCTATCTTCGTCATCGCCTTCTCCTTCAGGTGCCGTTTCCGTTTCCTCGCCTTCAGGTTCCGCTTCGCGACCACCATCACTGCTGATGGCACTTGCGGCATCATCTTCGACATTAGTACTTGGAAGAGCTAAAATGAATTTCAATATTAATATTGTATAAGATAATATGAAAATGGAAAAGCTAGAATCTTGATTTTTTTTTTCGTAAATACCTTGCCCATAGATGAAAGTATTTTGAGTAACTACTGTGGAACTGCTAGCTCCGTTAACAGGTTGCTGTTTTTGATGTGGAGGCGATTGTGGCGGTGGCGTTCTTGGTGGTGGAGCACCATAGTTGTGATCTTGAAGAACAAACTGCAGACACTAGGAGTTAAAGGCATATTGTTTATAAAGATATTTTTAAAAATCTAAGCACTAATCTGAAATGAACTATACCTCGTAAGGTAATGGCATCCTTCTATTAGGTGATGAAGACCGCTTTTGAAGATCTTCTTCCATTGAAACGGCGGAATCACTATGAATTCTGCAAGGAAGAAGGAAGGTTTGAAATTAAATTCTATTATAAATTACTACTTAAGATAATTCCATCAAATCAACTCACTTCATTTCAACATCTCTCCGAGGTTCTCCAGCATTAACAGGCATCAAAGTTTTAACTTGTCCAGCCTGTTGCCTTCCCTGCTGAGGAAACTGATTCATTACAAGAACCTGCTTCTGCTGCATTGGTTGTTGTTGAACCTTGGCAGGCTGACTCTTCTGAACCATCATACTAGGTCCCCCAGTTTGCTGAGGTAACAAGGTTTTAATACACGTCTTCTGAGTAACATTCGGGGCTGGACTCTGGTTCTTCAAAGGATTCATATTCGTATTTAAAGATGTTTTAATCGATCCCTTCGGTGCATTATTCCTCTGTGATGGCTTCTGCGCCGGAATAGTCTTAATACAGCCTGGCTGCTTTTGAGTATTCGGCAGACAAATCACATTTTGAGGTTGTTGAACCATCTTTACCTGGGCATTTGCATTCCGATGAAATGGTTGCATTGGATTTTGTTGATTCGAAGCTTTCACAGTGTTCGTCATTTTTTGACTTGGCTTAGTATTCCCCTGAAGGTTTTGCGTCTGATTTTTGGGTGTTCCCATCCTGAGAACCATTTGTTGATGTTGCTGCTGCTGTTGCATCTTAGAATTCAAATTTCCAGGTGGCTTCTGATTATTTGGAACTGGTGTTATAGTAGCCCCTTTCTGTTGCACATTCGGTATGCTCTGGTTTTTCTGAACTTGATGAGGTATCTGTTGTTTCTGCATCATCATTTGCTGTTGTTGTAAATGCTGATTTTGAACCTGCTGTTGACCCTGTTGATGTTGCAATTGCTGTTGCTGTATCTGCTGCTGATGCATTTGTTGTTGATGCATTTGTTGCTGATGATGTATTTGTTGTTGGTGAATCTGTTGCTGTTGATGCAGTTGTTGTTGTTGCTGCTGATGAAGATTCGGATGCAGCAACTGTTGTTGAAGATGCGAGGTCTGTACGTTTCCTTGAGGCTGTGGGACTCCACTCTTAGCTATAGTCAAAACATTCGAATTCTGCTGCATTTTTGCTATATTTGGTACACTATTACTTTTAGAAACCGCTGGAATGGTTTGCACTCTACTCGAATTTACACTCGCCAAAGTTTGAGACTTCTGTAAGCTTCCAACAACAGGCCTCTGCTGTTGAGTCTGAGGTTGCTGCTTTTGTATCTGCTGCAAAGGTTGTCCTTGTTGCCCTGGCAATTGTTTCTGTATACCCGTTACGGCAACAGATTTCAAAGTATTATTCACAGTTTGTGATTGCCTCTGAACCGGCATTTTCGTAGGTACGCCTTTATGCATAATTTGATGGGGTTGATTAGCTACTTGGGTCTTGTGATTAGGATGGTTTACATTATTCAAACCCTGAGTAAAGGGTTTTTGATTATTAAAGGTTTGCTGAACTTTTTGAGCGTTGAGGGCTTGTCCCTTCTGAATATTGGGACTCATCTGCTGTACTCGTTGCATATTTGCGTTGTTCATAACCTGGGAGATATGCGCATTCTGGGAAAGCGCCTGAGATTTCGGGGCAGCCTGTATCCTTGAGACAGTGTTTCGCTGAACGGGAGCTTGATTTACGTTGCTTATAATCTTAGGTTTATTTAAATTCTGTTGATTTGCATTCTGCTGATTGATATTCGGATTTAGATTCTGATGTTGAATTACGTTCTGACTCATATTTTGATTCATGTTTTGACTTATATTCTGACTTTTAACTTGTAACCTCTGGACACTAGAAATCGTCGTACTAACAACCGTTTGAATTGGAGAGTTAACTACTGATGGAAAGTTGACTGGCTGAAGTTTTAGTTGTCCCGTGATTTGTGGATTGATAGTTGCTGGCGTTTGTTTAGTAATAGATACATCGGAAGTGACTTGAACCTTAACTGGCTGTCCTAAATTCTGCGAATAAACGGGTGCTTGCACTTGTATTGGAGGATTGGAAAGAGAGCTTCCAGTGGAAGGTGGGGGTTGCTTCACCGGGGAAGAAGTGTTCACCAACGTCGGCTGCATCGGATAGTTGCATGAAACTTTCTGAGAAACAACCCTTGTCGACAAAACCGGAGTCGTATTCGTTTGAGAGCTGTTCTTCTGAACTTCTTTAGCATTTTTATTCATTGGATTTGTAACGATAATGGGTTTTACAGCCGATGAAGTAGTAGGAGTAATAGAAACTATGGATGAATTGACAGTTTTCAGGTTTTGTAAATTTGTAGATTTCGTTCCGGCAACCACGGATTTTGGAAGAGACGCCTCAATTGCTAGGGGAGTGTCGATTTCGGTGGAAGCTAATAGGGGATTGTTGTTTTCCACTTCTTCAACATTAACCACAGAACCTAGCTTCAATGCGAAACTCATGGTGGCTTCTGATTTCGATTCCAAATGGTCAACTCCTTCTGATGCTGTACCATTGTTTTCAGCCGGGTCATTTTGCTCAACCGGGGCTGAAGGGGGAGGAGGGTTTGGGGATGATCTCTCCCCACCTCCACCTGATCCTCCCCCGGATAACTTGATCACTGATGGAGTCGACGTTTTGAAGGCTTTACAGTTCCGCTAAATAAAAATTTCTTGAAAGCAATTTAGTGATTTTCTCCAAGCAACGCTGCGCTCACACCTTCCCTCGTTTCAACTATTTGAGGACTATGTACCATAGGCTGAAACAAAAATAAAAATGAAAATTAATACAGTGTTATAATATTGGAGAAGCTTGTTACGGTTATATATTCCTAAACCCGAAACTTAACCCTTCTAGCAAATCTAAAAAACTACATTAGTTCAAAAGAAACAATCTTAACTTCCATTTCAGATAACGAACATTTGTCATTTGTGAGAGAGAAAAGCCGGAAGTATGAAAAATGATTTAGGCCAATTACGAGAAACTTTCTCAAAGACCATAAGATCTTTCCATCGACTCTTACGTTTGTGCATTACGTTCAAGAATCTAATTACCATAATACCATAATGGTCAATAAATACTATCTTTTAAAATGGAGACTATCTTTTTTAATTCTACGCCTCATTTGAACCTGAAATTATGCCTGTTTTCCTTTTATAAATCTAAGATTCCTTCTTTACCAAATAATAGAACAGAAAGGAGTATAATTCTAAAACTCAAGAGATAATATTACTCATCGAAGATAGTGATTTAGATCGAATTCAACTTAATTCCAAAATAAAATAATGAAATATTGGCCTTGAGAATAAGGAGCACATAAAAAATGAGAGAAAGGCAATTAGGGTCACGGACCAAAAAGAACCATAATTTTTATTTTTCGAGATCGCGTGCGCATAACTTGATTTTGATCCCTTCGTGCACCAACGGAAATCAGTAGCCTTGAGATAAATTTAGCGATTAGGCTAGAAAACAGATTTAGTTTTAGAATTCTTAGAACCATCTTAAAACGACTCATCATTAGAATTCTCTTCGAATTTCCGAAACAATGATAATTTTGAATCAAAACGACTACATTTTTCTTGTTTCTCAAGATGTATGTAGTTAGATCGTAGGCTTCAAACAGAAATACTATCACGATAAACGCTGGTGAGTCCTTGTTTCTGCATAATGATTTCATTGTGTTGTCAACCGTGCCTGTTTTAAAGTCGAGAATCCTCTTTCCATTTCCACTCGCATTAAACGACAAATAAGAAGGTCGCCTTGCATTGGCGCCCGTTCTCTGATTTAATTCACTATGAATCGGCTGAAAACTAAAACTATCGAACCTGAATTCATGTTTACGTACTCCAGTTACAGAAATAGAATTTTAAGAACTAGAGTTCGTCGACTCTATTCTCGTTAAGGCTTAGTTATGTCATTTCGAAGACAATAAAATAATTTAGAAAATTGTTTAAATCAATCCTAACACCATGAAAATATTTATTTTTATTTCAAAAGAAGACTTGATAGAAAACAATATTAACAACAGTCCAATAAATCAATTAACGAGTTACAGGCAAAATTCTTAGATGCTAATGCTGCTAATGCAATACCAGCTCACGTGACGTTCTTTATTAGAACGACCTTCCGTTCATTATTAATTGTCGTATGTCCGCAATGATTTCCACGTCCTGCAAGTTCTATTCAATCAATGATTTGGAAGGAAAACTACAATGATCACTTTCCACCAATTAATGATTTTTTTAAATTAAACAAACATTTCGGTTGCAGCAAAACATTTTTTTTAAATGAAATAAAAATTTTTAACCAGACCCAGAATTTCTTTGATCCAAAAGAATTTTTTGCTAGATATTTACTTAATTGAAAATAATATACCAGAAGTTAATTATATTTTATCCAGAAATATTGTTCCAACTAAAAATAACAATGAATAGACAAGTTTCTATTATACAGAATTATTTTCAATCCAAACGAATCAATATTTAAAAACTATTTCTAGTTTAGTATACAAACAATACAAAAATTTGTTCATTTAAACGTTTAGAACGTTCCAGGCATTTGCAAATATTGATTTAATGTTTAATTATAATTGCTAATAAAATTTTGTTTCAAAAGATGAAACAAAAGATGACAAATTATCATGAATGAAAAGTTCTGAACGTTCAAATGAACGAATTTTTATATTGTTTGTATATATTAAACTAGAAACAGCTTTAAAATACTGATTCATTTGTATTGAAAATAATTCTGTATGAAAGACACTTGTAATGTCTATTATTATTTTTAGTTGGAACAATATTTCTGGATAAAATAAAATTGGAAAAAAATATTTCGTTCATTTGAACGTTCAAAACTTCTGGTATATAAATTATGTGTCTCCAAACGGCTATTACTATTTACAATTAATATCAAATTAATATAACGGACACGTAACAATGCATTTGGACACCTTGTCAGTGATTCTATCAGCGAGTTGCACATCCACTAGGTTGTCAGTTAACCGAGGTTATGATTTCATTGCTTGCAAGCGCATTTAAATTTAACCCAAGTTCTCCTTTATTTTCCTTGCTGAACAAGTGAATCACTGCATTATTATTTCACCTCCAATTGGGCAATTAGATAAAACTCTATACAAGAAATATTCAAAAGATGTTCTTGACCTCGAAGTTACGAATTTCTCTAATATTTTTTTTCTTACTTCGGTACCAGTTTTAAGTACCAGAATGCAAGCGGGTGTTAAAAGGTCGCGAGTACCGGAAGCGAATATAAATGGTGTTAAATCGTAACAGTGAACAGTGTTGCCACATGGAAAAAAGTGATAAGAAAATTGTTCACGTAATAAACAAGTTGTTAGGAATTGAGTAACAAATTTTCGAATCAGCCAAGTCTAATTTTGACCTATAAATGAGGCGTTCCATATCAAAGGGGCATATATCCATTTCGAAAATGAGTTAAAACTTTAGAGGTAGATTCTTGTGCATCCCGCCTTCCTCCACAGTTTACAATGTCCAGATCACACAAAATAGGTCTTTATCCTCCTCGAAAACGACGCTCAAAGTTGACTGACGATGAAAAAGGCCTATATCAGGAAACGTTTTTTCTGAATACTGAAAAGTTTGGAAACATGGATATAGGTCCTTTTGAAACGGAACGCCTTAAATAAATCGTTTTTAAATGTTTCATATTGATATCGATTTATCTTTTTTTTTCTGTCAATACCAGATAAAAATTATGTGGAAATTTTTTATTTGAAAATACTTTCGAATACGAGATGCTGAATTTGTTCCGACAAATAATTTTCATTTAATCAAAAGCTGTCAATAATTTTTATCAACTCGTTCTCGGTCCATGTGAAAAAAGTGATAATACCTGGCTGTAAATTCTGCTCTGTATCTGACAATAATACAGAACTACAGTTTTCACTGGGAGAGAAAAGTCTTAACGATTTTTTAAACCCAAACTAATTTATTTAACAGTCAAAAATGTTAATCCAATTTATTATTTAGATTTTGTTTTTAGTAACATTGCTACTAAATTGGATAAATATAGGCAAATAATTCTACATTTTCAATACGTATTTTCTGGCAATATTTTGTTGAATTAGTTAAACTCTCGATCGTTTAAGAATAGGGGAACCAAATTTTGTGTACTGGAAAACCAAATTGATCGAATTATCTCAAAGGTGAAGATCGGGTGTTGTGACTCTTTGACAAACCATGTCATATTTCAAGTGATTATAGGATCGTGTTTAACAATTACGCGTCTCTCTGGTCAACGAAACTAGCGAGTTAGTAGAATTGACGAGCGAGAGCGAGTGAAGAGAGTTCGTGGCTAAAAGTCGTTGCCTTCAGTGTTACTCTTTGGTTAGTTCTGTTGGCAGCAATGGGACTACTTGCAGCGACCTAGTTGGCGTACCTCGACCCTTACATTGATTCGTTGCAACCCAAAATTATTTTTGCACATATTATCCTTCGAAGCTCTTTAAAACAAACTGCATACTCTAATTCATTTCTGTTCTGCAAACCTTTTCTCCGTAAACATCTCAAAATAGAGACATACATACTTTCAAACTTCACACTACAAGTGTCAAACAACTGTAACAAAATTTAGTGGAAAAGGGTTTCTTTTAATTCTTATAATTGATCAAATCATTGATCAAAATTGGAATCTTCCAAAGTTCGGCAGAGCCAAAACCTAATCATCGAAATCCAAAGCATCCAAGTTTGAAGTTAGAAACTCTAATCCTGTGGATTTTAGGGCCTGAAATTATACTATTCGCAAACGCTTCTTTATTGTGAACTTGTTGTTGAAAATAAATCATCTGCAAGCAACCGGAACGTTCTGAGGTTGGAGAAATCAGCCGGTAAAATAGCAGAGGGTGTGAAAGACGTGAAAGATCAGAAAGTGATCGACGTGAGTTGCCAGTGTATAACTACGTATTAATGTCAGTACTCTCCAGTTACCATCGACCAGTCCTACTCCAAGTTGAATTTAAAATGCATTCTCTCCCCCGAACAATCTCCATCTCTCTCACTCTTTCATTTTATTTCTCCATTTGCCTCTCTCTGAGTCTCTGTGTCTGTAAAGCATAGGAAATCCATGCAGTATTGCAGACTGTATAGTCGTATACAAAGGCCTGATTGCCGGACACCCGGTGAAATATGCCAGCCGCCAATAACCGGTATCACTACCCTCTCTTCACTTTTTCACTGTCTCTTCGAGGAAGAGGTCGAAGGGTGGGAGCGAGAGTGTGGATGTAAAATTGTAGATGTAACATTGAACGTATAGTCTTGTCGAGGAAGAAATCAAAGTTAGGAGAAAAGGGAAAAGAGATAAGTGATGAGAAAAAAAAAATGAAAACGAAACTCGTCTTTAGAACAGAAGTCCCTATTAGAAGTGCCCCAACTTGTCAGACTCGTTGCCAAGGAGACCCTAAAATTAAAATCATTTCTTTCTTCCTACTCATACCTCCTCCACGATTTCGAATCAAACTCCCTAATCTGTATTCTCCATTATAAAGTTGACTTCTAAAGAGGGTTTAAATCTAATGGAAGAATTGAAAAATCCTGGTCAAGAGGATATCAAATCATGGAAAAAAAAATTATCATTCAAATTTAAAGACTCAAAGCATGTTTAAATTAAACTATAATTAAAATCAAAAGCGTTCGCTTTACCCCATATTAATCGGTGGGGTAAAAAATTGAGAGAACGCCGCTAGTAAACGAAATAAAGCGAAAGTTCAAAGCTGCCCTTCGCACTCTCGGCGTTCCCTAACTGCTGACAGTTTTGCAATTCCCTTTTTGTACTTTCGCGACGGTCGATACGTTACACGCTACGATCACTATATGTTCCACAAATTCCAACAAGATGGCCGCGTTTTCACAGACAATATCCTCATACAAAACCTAGCATCCATGGAATTTCTATTTATAGATCAGATGGGTAAACAATAAAGAAGACAAATATCCCTAGTTAATAATAAATGCAGCTTACAAATGAGGAAAATTTTTCCAAATAACTAGACAATTTTTGAAAGCAATCGGAGAGAAATGCAACGAAAAATCGAAGATAAAAGTTAGCACCAACAAAACCTCAAGCACTGTTCTACTTTCTCAATGGGTCTTATTCTCAGTTTAGACAATTCTCTCAGAAAAGACGGACTGCAGCAAAAACTTGGCCGAATTCTATATTTCTTTGGATCAGGAACTTTGCAGGTCTGCGTAAAACGATTAAGTTGTCTGGCAAGTAGCACAAGTTAATGAATCTGCTGAACGTGAGAGGTCAGTGATAATAGCCCAAGAATCTGAAAGATATTGAGATATTAGATTGAGATATTATATTAAAAATCTTTTAGTAGACTCAAACTTAAATCTCCTAAAGCTAAAAAATATAAAAATACTCAAACTAATTCTGCTTCATCACCAGGAAGTATTTAAACCTCGTAACTGAATATTCCTGGTTTTCAATCTCCTGGACTTTTGCCAAATTATGTAGCAGCTATCGAAAATCTTAACTAATCATTAGACGAAAATACAACATTGAGCAATCTGATCCTATATTTAGATTTTTTTTCTACATCAAATTATTACAAAGAAACATATTCTAAGAATCTATTTCATTGCAGGATTTAATTGCCAAGAAAAATGAAGGAGTTGTCCTAGGTCTGGAATCTAGGATAATGAAAGTTCAATTGAAGACTTTCTCTCTAGTATCTGCTAGAATTGAGCATGAGTTGTTGGCGATTCGAGTCGACATAATCGGCTTTTCGACTCCTGGAGTGTTGAGGATGGCGGTATCACATAACCCGGCTGGTTGGGTCGCGCGGGAGGAGGAACGCTGAGATGAAGAAAGGAAGGGGAGACGAAGGAGCCCCCATTGTACGACCGCCATTACCTCCAAGGTTACCACAGACATCGTTGCTTGAAATTCTACGCAGCGCGTGCGCGAAATCTACTAACTGACTACCACAGGACTTCTCCACTGGTGAACTGGTCACTGAACCAGATTTTCTTGCACATTGAGAACAACTGGGATGCTGAGACTCCTGCATGCCTGATCATGAGCATGGCTGAGAGTCATTGCACGACCGATCCGGGTTCCTGATCGCATTGTCCATATTACCGGCGATACCCAACCAGCCCTTGATAATTGGATCGATGACACTTAAATCTAGGGATTGTTCTCACCTGTAACATAAAAACATTTCGATATCTTTAGTATGATATGAAGATAATTGAAAAATTTTTTCAATTCGAATCTTAAATTCAAATTGATAAAATTAACTTTCTAAAGTCTAGCATTCGAAAATTGAATTTTTCCAAGTTCTCTCAAAACTAATTTAGAATTAGAACTCAAAAATTGAACATAAGTTAATGCTTTCTGCACGTAAATACAAACTGAATGGTCTGCAGATACCTGGGCCAATGCGTCATAAAACTAAGCGAGGTCGCGAGACGCGTATGAATATATAAGTTTCATTCTCATTAACATATCGGCGCAGCGAGTGACCTATCAGTGGATCTACGACTTATCTAAAGGAACAAGGCACGCTTTTCCTTTTTTCACATAATATTATACAATTGTTTCCTCAGTGAATGGAAACTAATGTTTTCTAAAAATTATGTAATTTAAGGGCACGTAATACGTTACGATGACAGTAATTTAACTTCGCCAACTTTAAGTTTGCAATAATCAATATTTTTTTACTAAAACGCTAAAACTAGGCCACTCAACCTCCATCTGTACGAGACTGGAGTAAAACGCCTAGATTTAACAAAACATATTTATTATTGTGAGCGTAAAGTTGATGAAACTAAATTTAATATTACTCGTTAAATTAAAAATAATAATTGTAAACTCGATACTTAAATTAGAAACTTCAACTGAATTTTCAAAAAAGTTGACTTTTGTAAAATCCTTGTTTATTTTTGTAGTCAGATATTTTATCTGGAAGATATCGTGATGAATACAAGCAAATTTGTGTACATAATACACAAATTCTCCAGCAAATGGACAATTATCATTGTTGAATATTTGCAACAATAAAGGATCTACAATAAGAAACTAAATATACTAGGAAAATGTTATATAATATCCATTTATTGACTTATTTCTCTTCCAACGTATACTATTCTATTTTCAGAACTAAAAGGATAATTCAAATAGATATAGATTTATTTTATAAAATTTTAAAACCAAATTTTTTATCACTTCATTGAAGTTCTAGTTATCGTTAATCTATGGAAAATATTTGGAAGGAAAAAACATTTTTTAAATAAAAAAAATATATATATGAGATTAAGAGATTTAAATAAAATGTGATTCCTGATTGCAGGGTTCAACATCAATGTTAGTAACATGCGATTCAAACGGACGTGCTTCGGCATAATAATACCAGTCTAGGTCGTGTAATGTACCAAATCAAATTTACGTGCGATGCTTAAAATGTTTTTATACAATTCATCTTTGACGAAAAAATGTATGGATATGGAAAAAAATACCAAAAACAATTTTAATACTCTTTTGTAATGAATAATTTAATAGCTGGTACATATGACTTTAGTCGCTATTTTTACTTCTTAATGTATTTTTTTTTGCATTTAATGGTTTAAACTTCAAGTACATAATAATCAATAACCAGTTTTACTTCGAAAGACCAATTACTAGTTCGTCACTATTTTCTGAACACGAAGCTCATAAAAGTTGAAGACAACAAGGCTAAATATGCATACGTTAGCTTATGTTTGAGTAATTATTTCCCGACTAGACAGCTGTTTTTTACAAAATTGAAAAAAAATATTTAAATCGGAAATCTAATCGAAGTGCCTTTTATCGTTTTGATTCTATTTGTAAATGAAATAATATAAGTCTCATAGAAGAAAGTAAATAGCACGTCTCAAGTCACCCGGGGGTCATTCAATTAATTTTTTTTGGCGGCCTCGCCGAGTCTTTCCTTCTGTCTGCCGTCTTTTATCGTCTCGAGGCTGATGCTTCATCACCATCGTTTTTACCAAAGGGCGCTCACAATGCACTAATGTGAATCAAAAAGAAATTTAGTCAATCGATTGCAATTGCTGAATTCAGAAAAAATTCACAAAAGAATTATAGTCTCAAAACAAAATCTTTTAGAAATATTTCAATCGAATTCAATTTTAAAAACTATAAAGCAAGAATAATATTTATAAAGGAAAAATAAACTATTTTTCGAATTTAATAATTAAATATACAAAAACAAAGATAAATACAAAATCTGACGGGAGCGGGTGGATTTTTTTAGTGACTAAGGTTTCTCGAAGCCTTTTAATAAAATATACGTTTTAATTCATTTAAAGCATGGATAGAAAGCTCACAGTACTATTAAAACTCATTGCACAATTATTTTGCGACGTTTCTCCTTAATTGCTGATCGTGAAATTGCTCGAGTGAATGAACGATCGTGTCAATATGACTTAATCTTTTAACTCGTGAGAGATAAGAAATAACTTTTAAAAAGTTGCGAGATAATTCAGTCTACTTAAACTAGAGGTGTTCACTGTTCATGCATAAGGGATAGAGAAATATTGTTATACAATTTCAAAAATCCATTTTTAAGTTTGTAGTTTCCGGATTTGCTTTCCCACAATATTTTTTGCTAAAACTAGGCCTAGTTTTAGCAAAAAATATTTATTATTGCGAGCGTAAAGCTGAGAAAACTAAATTTGCTCTTATAGTAATTACCACATGCCCTTAGATATTTATTTAAAAATGAATGTATGAAATTTTTGTCGCAATTTTAAAATTACATAGTAAGAAGTTCGCTGAGCGAAAAAGAGACTTTGCTACCCTCTAACGGTATTGTTTTGCACGAATAATGGTCGATTCGCCACCTTATAAAAAACCGACCCCTTCCTCCTATTTCCACCTCTTCGCTCATACCATTTATCAATAGAAATTGTGTGCGCATACTCATCCACCAACGCAATTTCGTTGGGCTACGCATCATGTATTTTGACGTCAGAGGTAAGCGAACAATCGCAGTCACAGATGCGTTTTGCGATGATTGTCTTTCACCCTGGAAATATAATATTAGGATCGAAATCAATTTAGTTATCGAACGCTCAACGAAAGGAGAGAATATGAAGTTATAACCGAGAGAGAAGAAATTATCCTGACAGATTTTTTGGCTAATTAAACATCAATAATTTAATTCATTTTACTAGACATTCCATTGAAGTAGTTAAATTTAAAAAATTTATTGGAAACTTACAATTTAAGGATTTATATTTGAAAGTGAAGTAGTCATCGGATAAAAGAAGTTTTGTAGCTTTTAACTGAACGAAATATTATTCCAATTAAAAATAACAATAGGCATTATAAGTTTCCTTCATACAGAATTATTTTCAAATTTCTATTTTAAAATACAATCAATACAAAAATTCGCTTATTTGAACGTTCAGAACTTTCATAAATTATACTCTCAAAACGAGTATATATGTATATAGTCAGCTGAGTAAATTTTAATTTTGACGTTTTAGACGTCCCAGATTTTATATCTAAATAAATAGGTTGCCAAACCGTATAAAATAACTTTTCAATAAGAATAAGTAGAATAACAAAAAAATTATTTTACAAGTGTCATAACACTTGACATCGCTAGTTGAAACGGAAACTCGTAGAAACGAGATGAGCCAAGACGATAATTTTGACAAATGAAAAAGACGTTTTATCGTTTTGTATAATGTTTATCGTCAAATATAGCTCGAGTTTCTATGCAAAATTTCAATTATGATAAATGTCTTATTCAAACTGAAGACGAGTTGCATTTAATATTTGATGGAACGGGGAAACCTCTGAATCTTTTATAGCTCTCTGTATCCGAAAATATATCCGTTTAGCTTTCTTTATATAATAGTGCATACAGCTCAGGGTCGTGTGAGAACTTCCCTTGCGGTCGATACGATTCACCTTACAAATGGTGAATACCACCCATTTTGGTAACCACAACCACCCTGCGAGTCACGGACAACATCCTTTTTCCAAATTCCACCCTTTTCCGAATTGAATTATCTCTGAACTTTTCGAATGAAGTAAAATCAATCTACCCAGAAAAAAATGATTCAATAATGAATTCTATAGACAGCCAAAAGGTGGACCGGATAGATCAATACAATCATTGGTTGGGGTAGGTTAGAAACACCCACAGGGCACTGCGCAATGTTAGGTCGTCCCTGCCTACGTATTTTGTGACGTAAAGGGTTGAACGGAAGTGGAAGGGAGGATCCAACTGTTTCCCACTTTCCCAGGTAAAAATCGTGTTTTATCTAACAGATAAAAGATTAAGAGTATCTAACTATAACATATCTAGAGATACCAATATATATTTATTCAGTGATTGCAAATTTTTCGAACCATGTAAGTTTGGAAATATATTTAGAAATCAATTTAGAAGCTTCAATTTGAGAAAATCTGAAAATTTTTAACCAACAACAATATTACAACCACCTAAAGTTGTAAGAGTTTTTGAAAATTGTAACTGGAGACCACTTTGATTTTAACAATTAAGTCCTAAGAATTCTAAGTGATAGAAATAAAGAGAAATAGTCTACTTTGAAGGCTAAAATAATTCGATTTTTTTGTGGAAAAACGAAAATGCATCGAATGAATTCAGATAATAGAGTGGAAGCTGGATTGCCTACAGTGTTGACCTGTAGGCAGCAAAATACGAAGAAGCTGCTATAAGGTCGATGTACCAAGTACCATGTACCACCTAATGCGCAACAAACGTTGCCAACTGAACCAAGAGAAGGGACACTGGTGTATCACACAAGGTGTCTATACTTCCGGCATTTCCGTCTATTCAAAATGAAGTAGACTTTTATCGAGCTAATTCAAAATGGGTAGCGATTTTTATTAGCTTTATACCAAATCTAAGAGTCTAATAAAAATTATAGTACCAACTCCAGGGCTTTGGAATTGTAAAAAAGATTTGAAAGAGATATTTGTACATTTTACAATGTTTTTTTTTATATTGCGATAAATATTGAAACAAGCGATAAAGATAACCACCTTCTTTTATTTTGTTGTTTCAGGTTTTGAAAGAAAGAGATAGAAGTTGGTGTAGGCAAATGATAAGCAGTGCATACTTGCAAATAGAGAAATCGTAAAGCAGAAGGAATCCAAGTAAAGAAGAAAATATTTATAATTCAAGGAACGTATTGATTCTCTCTGACGAATGATAAAATTAAATATCGTATAATTATTAGAATATAATAATGCTAATACGGACAGAATTCCAATAAGAGAGTATTTTAATTTATGAGAGATCTAGTGGGGTTTTTATCAATCAAAAGTTATAATAAGTTTTCGTTGAGATTAACTGACAAGGTAGAATGGCGAAGTTAATGTACCAAGTTAATTTATAACGGAAAATGGAACGTTTCCAATGATCGAGGAGCCTTTTAAGAATATTATAAACTAAAATTAGGGAAGGTTGAGACGAGAATTAAATTAGAATCTAGTCGAGAGCGAAAGATGATCATTTCATTCTCTGAAATTATTTCTTAAAACAATTTCAGTTTACTGCGAAACATATCCACCAACTTGGTTTCTAGGCCGATATGTTGGATAATTAATATTCGGCAAACAAGATACTAAAAATTTTTTTATTAGAAAGTCACTCCCTGTCATCAATAAAACTTTAAAATTTAATTTAAAAATTTGGTCTGGCAACTATAGGCGAGGTTAAAACTTTTCTGACATACTATTAGAGCCAAGTAATAAATCGAAGGTCATAAGGTCTCTGTGGATTAATTACATTGATAAAGAATCAATTCTTGATTAGGCGGTAGAGTTGTACTTTTTCATTCGAAATTTAAAATTCTATATATTCTATCCATCAGTAAAAATCGATGAATTTGAGAGAACTGTATAGTAAAGCGAGAGAACGTTTTGGCGCAGGTTCCAGGTTTTTGAAAGTCGAAGAGAGGAAGGAAAGCGAAGTGGAGACGTATGCAGGAATTTAGCATCAAAGTATGTAAAGAGGAGCACCAAGTGAGAGAGAAAGAGAGACAAAATACAGATGCAGAGAGCAAAAAAAAGAGAGATGGATAACTAGCAGATCCTAGTAGGAGGCGAAGTGGGGAAAGGAACCGCGGTCACTGGGAAAGGGGCAAAAGGGGGTTAAGGGAGAAAATCACAAAATGGTCGTCGAATCGCGAAACGAGCGCCGCCTGGCTGAATTTTTATATTCCCGCCGAACCATAGTTCTCCTCTTCAAGATGTAGTCACTTTCCTGACGAGGTTAGAGGCCATAAATATCATTACCGGCCGGTTATTTCAGAATCAATCACAAATTATCTTAAAAGACAAAAAAAAATTTTAATAATCACATACAAAATCATTAAAATAAATACATTTTTAGCAAAACTACGCCTACTTTCAAGCATAGATAGGTCATTCGAAATTCTCTTTCCACAGATTTCACATCGTAAATGCTAATTAAATATGTAATTAAAATAGAGTATTTTAATATTTAAGAGTATTTACTTCTCTATTAAACAAGAATCTCTTAGATTTGAGAATGCAATCAAGCAATACAGAAAATTAAAATGGTGGCAAGAATTTACAATCACTGAATATCGTTACACAAGGTCCACGAGGTCATAAAATCATATAAACAATAATATCTATGATTATTAAATCTACTTCGGCAAGATTCGATTGCAGATATGAGTTGAAGAGCCTAATATTATTATTTATGAGAACATTACTTTTGTTCCATAAACATGAACAAAACTCCAAAACTAAAAAACAGTAAATTTCAACTTGATTTTATTCCAGAAAATTCCCTCATCGAGGTGTCAATCAGAAAATTAACTGGAGATAGAAATTACAAGTTTACTCTTGACTTATAGATCCAAGTTTTCAATAACAAATTAAAAGCTCAAAGATAAATAAAATGGAGAATTTAGAAACCTAGTAGAAATCCTTAGAGTTGAAAGTGTAACTTTAGCAGACTTGTGTGTGTACGAAGTGGTTGACCTGCCCTCGCATTTACCATTGCTGCCACCAGTTTGAAATAAAATCAGTAACAAGCAATATTTATTGAAAATGTTATCAACAAAAGCTTTTTTACTTTTCATCAACTTTAAAACGTTTAATTACGTCTTAATTGCATTTTTTTCTCTTCCATTTAGAACTGACTTGGTTAGGTTTGATCCATTTTAGGGAAATAACCTAACTTCTCCCTACTTCGAAAAAGAGCTAAAATGTTTCAATTTGGATGTATTAAGGTGCAAATTGAAAATATTATTGCAAATTAAGGGCAGAAGACAGCTCGCACGTCACGAATTGCTTGTTTCGAAAAGCCGACCTAGCAATTATAAGAAGCTTTGGAAAGTCGGGAAAACACTTTTTTGAGGTTAAGATTCAAAAAAAGTATTAATCCAGATTTACCAAACATCAATTTATGATTTAAAGCGTCCCTTACCTGAATATGACAGGAATACAGAAACTCGCTTCAAACTTGGATGTAAACACAAGCATTTTTTTAACGAACTGGTACCAGGGCAGCTTAAATAAAGTACGCGCAAACACTCATTACATCGCGGACCTCGTTATTGCACTTTTTTGGGTAGAATTACGTTATTAAATACCGTAATAAGAAGAAGAATACACGAGTACTTTGGAAAACATCCATCGAAAACTAAAGATGGCAGCCATTCTTCTCTACAAAACAAAGGTTCACTTCCACGGACTCCGAAGTAACGACGCCTCGAAACCGGAAGTCAAAAAAATTACTCGGGCGGGAAATTCAAAATTATGAATTTCAATTCCTAACAAATATTAGGAAAAATTACCAATATATTAATTTATATTTGAGATTATCTTTTATAGTCTCTAAATTTTTAGCTATTTGAAATTTTTTTTCACATTTCATTTAACTTTCATTAGGAATAAGTCAAAATAAATTATAAAAGTTTTATCTAAGTGGCGCGAAATTTGAAATAATTTTTCGATCCCAGCGCTATCTAGTGAGGAAATAGAACTTGGGTTGACTTGTTTATAAGTTTATATTGATTAAAAGTACCCTGAAAAGTAAACATATATATGTTAATAAAATCGCAACTGATTCTAACAATCGAGTGAAAGGTAGTGGCCCAGTTTTGATCTCGAATATCTGATGATTTGATTTTTATACGATCGTGGCTTTCCAATGTGGCGAATACAAATGCAACACA
This sequence comes from Synergus laeviventris, assembly GCA_032275145.1. Lineage (NCBI taxonomy): Eukaryota > Metazoa > Arthropoda > Insecta > Hymenoptera > Cynipidae > Synergus > Synergus laeviventris. Next base: position 923,195 of record JAUESI010000033.1, on the reverse strand, counting down.
TAATAATAAAAGAATATAGTTATGTATCTCTATAACGATTTTGTTTGGGAATTGATGGGAAAGACGCCTGAGAAAAAAAAAAGTGTAGACTAAAAAGGTCTAAAGATAGGTACCTAACCTTAATTTTTTTTAAACTGAGGATACAAAATTTGTTCTTTGTTTATTTCTGTTATATTTATATTCCTTTTAAATTTTTAAAAAGGTACTTAGTCTTAATCGTCTTAATCGTATTTTCATTTTAACCTATAAATTGAATCATTTTTAGCGATGGCAGACGCAGATCCTCAATTAAAGCGACTTTTGCTTCCCGATGAGGAAACATTATTTGAGCAATTTATAAGATATGGATTGTATGTCGCTGCTATTTTTCAAATTATATGCTTAGCATCATTAGTATTTTATCCAACAGGAACTTCTGATGGAGTTGCTGCTCTAAAGGTATTAATTTAATGAAACGTATATTTTTTCACATCCATATCTGAAATATTTATTTTAAATGTTTTGTACACTAAACTTAATTCAAAATTTCAACAGGATGACCAAAGTGATGTTGAATGCTCCGAAAATAGTCCACAAGTTACCCCAAGAAGACCTCATCGACCAAGAAAACAAGAAAAAAAGAAACGACGCTAAATTAGTTTAAAAATTTAGTCTCGACAATAATTATAACTAGACTGATCCTCATCACATTCCACTGTACAATACTCTTTCATTTATTTCACATTTACATTAGATCGCTTTTGTATTTGTTTTTGTAATAAATTTCACTTATTGTTAAAATTAGAATCACTAAATATGCACAAGAAAATGTGAGTTCAAAATTAATTTTTTGCATAAAAACATAGGTATATTACCTAACTTTTGGTTTTCTGACTTGATTAAAGATTCTTTGACTCTGTTGGTGTTTATACAAAGATATCTTTGGTAATTATTACTTTATTTTTTTCAAAGTTTTTACAATAAGATAAGTTGGAAAAAAATCTGCAGATGGCGCTGATTTTTTCATAATGTTCCGACAAGTTCCGGTCAGCCGTCAGACAGACGTTAGCGGTATTTGACGGTATATCTGGGTATATGGTGGTATCTGTAACGTCAACAAGGACCACAAGAGTTTAACCT
>JAUESI010000033.1:892327-912650 GCA_032275145.1 Synergus laeviventris | reverse complement strand
ATAATAATAAGAAACAAATAGGAATCCCCCACTCAATGTTACGGTCAGCGATTTCTGCCTTCGGTCTTTTCTATAAAATTGGAATGCTTCATATAGAAGAGAGCAAAGTAAATTTCAGGGCAAGGCCATTAGATAAAACTTAATGTAATGCAGACCTTAAAAAAAATGTATATTTTTTTATCCACCTCGGCAAAATATTAACATCTGCTAAATGAAAGTAAAATGGCTGAAGCGGTACAGTTTGTATGTATAAAAGCCACTTGATTAAAGCGAGATTAAACCCTACTCCTCGTTTCTCTTTGGTTGTGTCAGAGTTGTGTCTGGTTCAACTTTTTTCTTTTTAACCAGTTCGTCGTATTGTCTAGAGACCTGATACAGTGACTGTCTGAGCAGGATGAAAATTTTCTTTGGAGTTTGTATCTTCAGTTGGTGCTATTCTTTAGCAACTTGCAAGTAAGTGAAAGTAGTTTCTTCTGTAAAACACAATACAGGCTTCAATTGTTCAATCAATAATAATATACAACAAAGCAATATATTTAAAAATAAGTTTCTATTGCTTTTCTCTTTGATTATCCTTCAATATATTTTTTTTTTGGTAATCTAGATAATTATTAGGGTGTTTCACAATAAACTTTTTTTTATTTGTTCGCGGGCTTCTTGCGACAGTTTTCTATGATTTCTTAGAAACATAAAGATTTGAAGACATAAAAGATTTAAAGACCCCTAAACATTTTTTGTAAAGATTAAAAAAATTATTGGACCTTCTTCATACAATAGACAAAAAAGTGTTACGGCGATGAAAAAAAAAAAAAAACTAAGCACCAGAAAAAAAGAGATTTTTTAATTTATTTTTTCGCGAGCTTCTTGCGAAAGTTTGTTTCTGTGAGTGAGAGAAGAAAGATCCAAAATTTTGTAGGAACAAGATTTATCTTTCGAAGCTCGTGACAAAGTGCTGAGGTAAGTCTTCTCTCACCTATAGAAATCAACTGTCGCAAGAAGCCCGCGAACAAATAAAAAAAGTTTTTTTGTGAAATACTCTAGTAATTATCCGTAATGGAAAGCTCGACTTTAGAATACGCCTGAATTTAAAATTTAGAATATTCGAATGTTTTTCAATATAAATTATTATTTCTAGTTTTAATTAAAACTAAAATAAAATAAACTCATTATATAATTATCATATATTTTAACAACTTGGCTTAAGAAAACAATTCAGTTTATAATCTAAAATTCAAAGGAATTGTTAGGTAATAATGTATTAACATAAATTAGAATTATAAAAGTGTAAAAAATATAAATATCATCTGACCTTTTTAAATAGTACTTCTAATGGTGCTTCATGTGAAAGTGATTCCCCCGTAATAGTTACGAGATTATCAGGATTAACTGAAGGTCCTCACTGGGACCCAATTACTCAGAAACTCTTCTTCGTGGACATCTGGGCCAACAAATTATGTAGCTACAATCCACAAAATTCCAAAGTCTACTGTGCTTATTTAGGTAATATGACCTGCTTTTATTCTCTATATGAATTCAATAATAATTAAAGCAAAAATCAATCTTCAATCTTGGAAAAAAATCTAAAAATGTATACTATTCATTAATTTCAGCGAATGGACCTGTCGGAGTAGCAATTCCAGTTGAAAATTCACCCAATACTTTCATAGTAGGTTCAGGTATAGATCTTCTTTTGGTCACTTGGGATGGAGAAAGTGATATTTCAAATCCTCCAATTCGGAAATTGGCAACGGTTGAACAATTCAGATCAGGAACTAGGTTCAATGACGGCAAAGTGGATTCCTCAGGAAGATTCTGGGGTGGTAATTGATCTAAAATTGAATTATTAAGAAGTTAGATAATTAGGAATCCAAAAAATTACCAAAAAACTAAATAATTAAGGAATGTTTCATCTTACATTTTTCATCTTTTTTAATCCCAGGTACAATAACTGAAGTTAAAGGGGATTATCAAATCAATGAAGGTGCCTTTTACAGCTTCGACGAAAATGAAGGATTAAAAACGCAAATCAAACCTGTTTCAATTAGTAATGGTTTAGCATGGAATATGGACGATGACACATTATATTATATAGATACACCAACTCACCAAATTGCAAGCTACGATTATAATGCGAACAATGGAACTATTAGTAAGAATCTGAAAATAAATAATATGAAATAATAAATATGAAAATGATATATTTTTAATAGGTATTTTAATACTCACCTCGCCGAATTTACATTCTCAAGAATTTACATATGTTTTCAGGCAACAAAAGAATCGTTTTCGATGTGAAGAAAAATAATCTGCCTGGTAGCCCCGATGGAATGACGATTGATTCTGATGGAAACCTTTGGATTGCTTTATTTGGTGGATCACAAGTGAGAAATTTATAAATTATTTCTAAAAAATCATTTCAAATATCAATTCAAATATTTTTACAGGTGATTCAAGTGAACCCAATATCAGGACAATTACTTCGAACAATTCCAATTCCAGCAAAGAGAGTAACGAGTGTGGCTTTTGGAGATTATTTACTGGATACTTTATATGTCACCACATCAGGATATGGTTATGCTAATCCTGAGGAAAAAGTTCCAGCAGACGATCTTCAAGGTGGTTCGATTTTCGCAATTACAGGCACTGGAGCCCGAGGACTTCTTCCTAATCTTTTCAAATTCCACAATTAAATTTCGAATTTAAACAAAAAATTGTCTTTATTATATAATATAAAAATTATAAAGTATTTCATAATTTCCAGGTTTTTGTAATTTAAAGAGCTTCGAACTTAAATAATTTAATATTAAAAATGTAAAATTAAACAATTTGAAATATAACAATTTAATTCTTTTTAAAGGAATTTCCAATTAGTTTAATATATATGTACTTCAGAATTATAAAACATATTGCAAACATGCGCTTAATCGGCTTTTTCAGATTAAAAACGAGGCAAGATAGATATTAGTATAGCAGTATATAAATACTATAATTGATATCAATCGTCTTAATAATACAAGTGTTTATCAGGAGCTTTATCCCACATATATAAAGACTAAACTGCTTCAAACTTCTGTAAACAGAAAGTGACTTGAAGTAGAAAGGTCGATTGTTCTGCAATATTTTCTGCAATTATTTCAACATTTCGCCCTTCTATCTTTAATAGTCTCAGCATTGTCGTACGTGTCACTTTTTTGCTCGTGTGCTTAGTTTGTGGTAGTTGTAAGTCACGTGATTCGAATAATTGTAAGGAAATCGCTGCTGACTATTTCTCCATACAATATGCCAACGTAAATATAATTTTTTTCTTCCATAATGTAAATTTATCCATCCTATTAACCATGATTATTGTTGCTGTCCTTTAAATTCTCTGAATAACTCCCTCAGCTTACAATAAAATTCCAGAAATAGATAAGATAAATTATTAATATATTCTGTAAGTCATAAATATAATCAATCTTCTAGAGATAAATTTTCACAATTTTATGAAGCAATCAGGATTAAAATACATACTAACGAGCTCAGCATGGAAAAAGGAAATTTTCGAACAGATTGTAAAATATATGGTAAATAAATAATTTAAAATTCATTACCTATTACTTATAGAGCTGGTCAAAATGATCCCTCGATCGTGATCGAGCAAGTAGTCAACTCTTCTGGATTAACTGAAGGACCTCACTGGGATTCTAAAACCCAGAAGCTCATATTCGTGGACATATGGGCCAAGAAAATTTGTTCCTATGATCCAGCAACTTCAGAAATTCTGCAAGCAGAACTAGGTCTGTATTTATTAGAAATTCAAGATGCATCAATCAATTCAATAAAAAATTTGGTTATAAAATGAATTAAAGCTCTTTTAAAATAATGAAAAATTTCTCTTTCTAGGAAATAAACCCGTTGGAGTTGTTGTTCCTGTTGAAAATAGTCCTAACTTATTTGTAGTAGGTTATGGTACAGATTTTGCGCTAGTTACTTGGGATTGTAAAAAAAATGAAAAAATAACACCAACTAAAATTTTTGGATCCGTGGAAACAGGTCGTGAAGGACATCGAATCAATGATGGAAAATGTGATCCTTTAGGAAGATTTTGGGCTGGTAAGTTGAGTAATTTATGCCAGCAATTACATTTTTAACAGGATGGCATATACTTTAGAAAATATTAGCGGTTTCCTACCGATAATAATGTAAGAAAGTGCATAATTAGATACATTATAAGCCTATAATAAATTTAGAGCAAACTTAGTTTTTTTACTATATAGATAATCTGATTCTAATTTAATATTTTCTAGGAACGATGTGTGAACTCAACGGAGAGTTTAAACCAAATCAGGGAACCTTATACAGTTTGGATTCAAAATTGGAAATAAAGTCACACTATTCACAGGTTGGCATCAGCAATGGATTAGCATGGAATTTAAAAGATGAAAAATTTTATTATATAGATTCTCTAAGTTATCAAGTGGCAGTCTTTGATTATGATTCAAAAAATGGAACTATTGGTAATATTTCAATTTTATTATAATTTGTTATGATAAAATGTATTTTTATACATAGTTTGCTGATAAATTAGTTAGGTACTTACCAATTTCTTTATTGTCATATTTTTTCAGCAAACAGAAAAGTCCTGTTCGACCTGAAGAAAAATAATATTTCTGGCTTTCCGGATGGAATGACGATTGATGCTAATGGAAATCTCTGGGTGGCGGTTTGGGAAGGTTCTCGAGTAAGTATTTGAAAATTTTCCCAGCCATTTCTCTGTTGCAAAATGATACTTTTGTTAAAAACGGCAGCTTTTTCTAAAATTGGTAATTTTTTCAGATTCTTCAAATTGAATCCAAATCTGGACAATTGCTTCGAACAATTTACATACCTGCAAAAAGAGTGACGAGTGCTACCTTTGGAGGTCCTGGATTAGATATTCTGTATGTTACTACTGCAGGATATGGTTTCAATATTCCCGAAGAAAAAACCCCAGCAGATGATAAAATAGGTGGATCCATTTTTTCTATCAAAGGCCTTGGAGTCAAGGGTTTACCATCAAACAATTTCAAGATGAGTTTGTGATTTTCCGAGGCAGCGAAGGCTGAAAGAAAATACTGAATATTATATTGCATAAGGTGTCAATCAGATGTGTTTTAACATTTCAATATAAAAAAAAAGATCTATATGTTTCATTAAAAACTCTATTTATCTATTATAAATCAATATAAAAGTTTATTAGTTTTATATTTGAGGTAAATTATATTATTTTGTTCTATATTGGGATTTGTTGGTTGAAATTTTGTCCATTGTGTAAAATTTAATTTCTACTTAAGAAAGCACTAAGTTTCAAAACATGAACTTTATCTCATCATCAACTGCAGTACTTCAATTGTTCAAATATTTTTTGTCGTTGTGATTCAGTTTAATTACACAATAAAACTGAATCACAATAATGTTTGAACATTTGAAGTAATGGAGCCGATGATAAGATAAAATTCATGTTTTTAAACCAGACTCCACAGCATAATGTGTAATGAAAAAGATTGTTTTTGCACTCTTTATTTTTAATTTTTAATTATAGAAAGTTTAATTTCAAACAATGTGTATTCTTTTCATAATTATTGCCCTAGGTGTATTTGTTTTCTGTGTTTATGAGAAGTAGGTACTCTCTTTGTGTACTCTTTGTTAAAAAACAGATTTTATTATTCTATTTATTGTCTCCACTGAAAAAACTGATGGACTTCTCTGGGATCTAAAAATCCAAAAACTTTTTGTAAACTAAATAAGCACTACATCTGTTTTACGTTATATAAAATAATAATTAGTAGATTGTTTTCAGAATTAACTACTTTTACTGTAGTATGGATGTTTAATTGTGGTTTCAATTTCTTAAAAAACTACCACATTCCTAGAAAATAATATGCCATTTATAAAATAATTTTGAATTAAAAAGAAAAGGAAACCGTCTTTATCTTTATCTTTATCTTTACTAGTATAATGCTTAATAAAAGTACATAATATGATCTAGGTACTTGAATCATTGGAAATAATAAAATTGTGTAAAATAAAGTTTATTTACGCAAGATAATGATGTCAAAAAATATTATCACTTCCAGAAAGTGTATATAAGACGAATAATAAAATTGTCTTTAATAGTATTATAGTATTCTTGTTGGTTATACACAATAAGTTAATGAAGGTAAAATTACAAGAAAATAAAAAATAAAGTACTTTCCCATGTTCAGTTCCTAAAAAAGATAATTTAACTTTTTAAAAAAGACATTTTTAAACACAAAACAAAACTTAGCTATTTAAATATGTTGATTTTCAAGTGACATCATTTATCGTAGATAGAAATTTTTAGAATCTTTAATATTTCGCAATTCTATGTGATTCATAACTGCTATATCATTTTCTTTTGTCCTTAATAAGTACGAGTGACAATTTTATCGATATACAATTAATCAATGATAAATATAGTAATCCGATTCTTCAGCTAGATTTTATTGATTCAATCATTCGCAATTTATCTTTAAAAAGTTGTACTTAGCTATTAGGACACTTTTATGGAAGGAATATTTATTTCTATTGTATTCTTCCTTGTTTCAAGATAAAGAAAAAAATTACAAAGTATTATTAGAAAGAACGAAAGTAAAATTTTTTATTCTATATTTTATTCAAAACAAACATTTTATTTATTTATTGTTTTATTTTTTAATAATTTCTTAGATAACTTGAAACGATGCGCATTATTTTTGTTATATGTGTATTTGGAATATTTTGCGACTGTCGAGTAAGTTGTAAAAGGTGAGTTTTCATATTTTTTTTAGACATATTAATTTTTAAAAAAATTCGAAGCTAGATTTCATAAAAAAATTAATACTTTATTTTAAATCATTATTAAAAATGGTTTTATTTCTATATATAGCCAAAAATTGTATTATTTTTAGGGTTTTAGTATATTACGAATTTAAAAGTTTTTTGAAATTAAATGATAAAGAATGACGTAAAAAATGTTACGTGTATGCATTTTAAATTTTGTGTAAAAATTCTTAATAAGACAGTTACATAATTTAAAATAACTGATATCCGTCTACTACATAAGTATTTGGCTAGGTTCAGGCATATGCCAGATTCCATTATTAGAAATCTAATTTTATTTCTGAATTTCTATAAATATGTGGTAAGTCTTTAAAAAAATTAATTCCAAAAATGTAACGTTAATTCTTTCGTTTCCTATGTATATAATTAAATAAATAAAGTTTAAATAATATGAAGTTCAAAATTTAAGGCATAACTATCAAATATGAGTAGAGTATATTAAGAAGTAAAAATTGGGGTATTTCTTAGTGATCGATAATTCTTTATTAATTTTTTAAACTGTAATTTAAGTTGTAGTTAATAGTTTTAGAGCTTTTAATTCATATGACAACAAATCAGTAGATAAACTTTATCTGCTATATTACAGAATTGATAGTACATATACATATATATCTTTCTATTACGTCAATAAGCTAATCTGCTTTGATGTTTATGTTTGTAATTTGACGTAGCATTTATCTGAACATTTATCAGAATACCTATGTAGATTAAATAACCTTCATTTTTGCAAATACCTAAAATGAATAATTTTAATTAAATGAAGATTTTAAAAGGGAAACTATTAAATTTTTTTTAAGTCTACAGAGAATTTATAAAAGAATTTGAAGTTGTGCAACCTAAGAAACTAGATTTCAATATTTGTACTGGCGCGTATTAAAAATATCGAATGTTCCATTTCCGTTGCGATATACTAGCCTTATCTGAATGTTTTCTTTATTTAACTTCGTTGAGGTAAAATTGGTAAAATCAATTCTTAGAGCTTAGAATTTTTCAGCAAAAATTAAAGGATGTCTCAAAATGAGTAAATAAAAATTGAATACATACTACACAATTTCTCAAAACTTGAAAATTCTTATTTATAAATTTTATATGGCAAAAATTTTAAGTAAGAAATTCATGATGTTAAAAATTACAAATTTTCTTCCCACACTTTGCGTTATTTTATCGACAAATAAAACCCGCGTTATTTAATACTTAGTATATTATTGATTTGATTATTAATGGAAAAGGCTTTAATTTAAAAATAAAGTAGAAAAGATAAATAATAGTTACTTCATTTCTCTTCTAAATTCTGGAAATTGTTGCAGTAGTAAGAATCATTTCCTTGAAAAAGTGGTTTCCATTCAGGGACTTTCAGAAGGTCCTCATTGGGATGTGAGAACTCAGAAGCTTTACTTCGTACAAATTTGGAAGCAGCACGTTTGCAGTTACAATCCAACGACAGGAAAAGTTTTCTATGCGTACATAAGTATGTAGGAAAAATAAATCTGAAATAATCAATGAACTTAAAATTTAAAAAAAGCAAGACTTAATCCTAAATTATCAAATTTTCAGAGAATGGTCCCGTCTCCCTAGTCGTAACTATTGAGGACACTCCGGGTAAATTACTTGTAACTTCTGGTCTCGATATTGTTTTAGTCACATGGGATGGTGAAAGTAATACTGAAAATCCTGAAATCGAAGTATTAACTAGTTTTGAAAAAGATAAACAGAACTACAGATTTAATGATGGAAAGGTCGACTCCGCTGGAAGACTTTGGGCTGGTAATTAAATGGAGATTAATTTTGATTAAATCAGATTCCTGTCATGTAGGGTTAGATTCGATAAGAAAAGATGAGATTGAATTAAATTGAGCTAAATTATGACTTCTTACAATTTCAGGAACAATGTGCCAAATTAACCAGACAAATGTACCAGAAGTAGGAACTCTCTATCTTATAGATGGAAACTTTGATTCTCAAATTAAAATTTCTTCAGTTTCCATAAGTAATGGTTTAGACTGGTCCAAAGATGATCAATTATTTTATTACATAGATACAGCAACAAATAAAGTCGATGTCTATGATTTCGATCTAGTTTCTGCAAATATCTGTAAGAATGAAAAGATTTTGCTTCAAAAAATAATTCTTTAAAACTGAGATAACTTATTTTCAAAATGAAACTTGCGTTTTTTTTAGCGAATAGAAGAGCCCTTATTGATCTTAAAGAACAAGGTTTCCATGGATATCCAGATGGTATGACAATTGACACTGATGGAAACCTCTGGGTTGCTTTAGTTCATGGATCTAAAGTGAGTATAAAAATGTCTTTCTTGTAAAAATAGGAAGTTGGATTAAATCTCGATATTAAAAATTATAGTTACTTCAAGTCGATTCAAAAAATGGTAAAGTCCTCAGAGTGATCGATTTTCCAACAAAGATGGTAACTAGTGCAGCTTTTGGAGGGCCTAATTTGGATATTCTATACGTTACAACAGCCACTTATGATTTTCCAAATAAAATTATTGACAAATCAGGTGGTCCAGTTTACGCCCTGAAAAATCTTGGAGTGAGAGGATACCCTCCATATTTATTTAAATTAAAAAAATAATACCTAAGTATATTAAATTAAAATAACCATACTAAGTTATAATAAATTGAACAAGTAATATAAAAGACTCCTTTCTTTTGTATCAAATGCTTCATTTATTGCTATTGTTACACATATACAAGGAAAATATAAATAAACAATTATATGTGGCTATTCTAACATTTTTTGTTGCACTACATGAACGATAAATTATCACAAATTCTTTAATACTTAGCGTATTAATATAAAGATAAATAAATGCTATCTAGAAAATATATACACTGAGCATTTATGACATTTGTACAGTGAACTGCATCAGGGTGGCGATTTGGCGGACGATTTCAAATTCCAGGTCTTTCCCGGTCAAGTTTTTCAATTTTTTTGGTCAACTTAAAGTAACATATTTATATTTACCGTGAACCGCAAATATTTATTCTAATTCATGATTTTAATACTAAAATATTTTGTTTCACAATAAAGAGTAAAAAATAGCAAACTGTTTCTTTTTATAATGGAAAAAGTAAAAATATTTTTTCTCTGAAGTTGTCGACTTCTATTCTGACAAACTTTATTTATTTTTTTTACATTTGTTGGATTGAGAATAAGTATCAAAAAAAGTTCTCGATAACCTGATGCGTATTTATTTTTACATTTATTGTATTTTATGGATATGAAAAACTTGACTGACATAATTTACAGTTTAGAATAAATTACTAAACATAGGCATTTTCTTCAACCTTTCTGGTGTATTTCACGATTTTAGTTATCCGGTTGAACGTTATTAACAACAAATATTAAGTTTAATTTAAAGTTCATAATTAAGTTCAAGATTGTAATTAATTAGAAATCAAAAAGTCAATCTGAACTTTTTGCCGATTAAGTAATTAAAGTTTAGAGCTTTAATCTTTCAGTTCTATATTATAAAGTTAAAAATAATAAATATTTTATAATTGGAAGTTTCAAAATTTGATAATCAATTTTCTTGTTAATTTGAACCTGATTGATATCAACTTTGATTAAATTCTGAAATTCTTTATTCTATTTCAAAACTGACTTCGTTCTCTTGCTTAAAATATGCTGTAGAAAAATAATAGCTTACGTCTTTATCGTTTGCAAATTTATTCTAAGGATTTTCTGTAAAAAATAAAATTTCAGACTTCCTCATCGCCAAAGTTTCATTACTGAGAAGCTCACTTATTCGATCAATATCAGTTGATTGAAACCCATTGCTCTGCACAATTTCCTACCACTTTAATTCTTTTTCCCTATATTCTTCATACATTACCTTCACATTATTTCCATACAATTTTCTCTATTCTTCTTCATCAAACAATCACGATTCGGCAGTCTTAAGGCAAAAGAAAATCATATATTTCATCGCCGAATCGTGAAGTAATTTCAATCATCCAACGTAATAATTTCCACATTATCTTTAGGAGCTGATTTCTCATTTCTCTTATTACTCGGAACATTTCCTTGTTTTCTCGGCAATTCAAATACGGAAATATCACTTGAACCCTTGACACTTTCAGGTAAACCTTGTGGTACCACACTAAGCGACACAGGAAAATTCCTTGGATAATCTAAGGTCTGATTTTTTTGCTGAGGAATAATCTCAATTCCAGAGTGGTGTTGCAAGTGGGAGAGCATCGAAAGAGCTTCCGTATTGGACTGAGAGTAAGAACTCGAAACGTCTATAGGAGGTTTTAAAGTTTTCGGATGCTGTTTTCGAAAGCTCGGAGGTTTTGAACTCTGAGTTTTGGGAAGTGGACCCATTGATACACTCAGTTCCGAAGGTAAAAACGGCTGAGAAGAACCTGGCAAAGCACTCATGAGGCTCTGTAAAGAACTTGGTATTTGTTGAGGTAATTTAGTGGATTTTTGTTTTTTCATCGGGTTGGGAAGAGTTGTAGAAGGCTGAGGCTGCTTCTTCGAAAGCAATTTATGCTGCAAAGAAGTTCCTGAACGCCCTGGGATATTGGATGGATTCCCTGGCTTCACACTCATTCCAGAATGACTTGGATTTACCAAACTACTTCCTTTTAAACTCGAATACGAGAAAGAAGAATTGTGGGCAGGTTGAGGTTCTATCAGGGACTTCGAAACTCGAATTTGTGGGGCTGACATTTGTTTTGGAAGTGCTGGAATTGGCTTGGAAGTTAATGATTTGGATTGGATAGAGGGTTTAAGAATAGAGACTTGAGAATTTGACGAATGAGAAATGGATTTGGAAGCTTGGACTTGCTTGGTATGATGAATAGGGAAAGAATCATTTTGGGAAGGATGTTTTGGAAGTTTTTGTTTGTAAGGGGGCTTAGAACCGACAGGAGTTATGGAGATATCAGGTCTTTCCTTAATCGATGAAGTGGTCGCAGTTGATTTGGCCGAAGATTGCTGATAAAGTGGAGAAGGTCGCGGAGCCGTCGACGCAGAACTGTTAGTCAGGCTTAACATCTGTTTGACTGTTAAATTACTCAGGTTATTTAAATTGCCAAACTGATTGATATTAGGGGTTGTATTAATACTGCTACTAGCCGTGCTCATCGTAGGGACATTGCTAATGTTAGGCGCATTGCTCGACGCATTACTGAGACTAGTAGCTAGATTGGCCATTGAGGAAAGATTATTTTGATAATGTCTAAAAATGTCTTGATAACTTCCCATCGGGTTTAAGTAATTCATGGCGGTGAGAGGATCCATCATGCCGCCGCCCATGCCTGAAGTTAACATAGCGGCGACAATGCTGGGATCGAATAACGGATTCAAACAATATGGATTCATTAGAGAACGATTACCTGATGCGTTGACATAATTCGAATAAGCTCCTTTTGAATTAAATTGATTATTCATACTATCGGCGTGCTGTAGATTCTGGAGGTGTTTATTTACATTAGGTGGACGACCTCGCGGTCGACCTGTTGTTGACGTCGTAGTTCGGTAGGGTTTCCGACTTTGAACGACGTGGGGAATGCTTGACATGGACGCTGAGTGAGATATTGTTACCTGAAATATTAAAATTTCAATGAGAATCTGAAGCAATATTTAATATTAATAGATCTCTAATAATGAAAAATAATTAATCTCATAATTTACTAACGGAGTTTGAAGTTGTTATCGAAGTCATCATAATAGGTACGGAAGTAGGATTGGATGCAGCTGCAATCTTATTCGCCAATACTTGCTGTTGACAACATTTCACAGCAGCCTCTACCACATTTCCTTCCACATTCTAGAAAAAAAAAATTCAAAATAATACTATATTATCCTTATGAAGTTACCAATATAATTAATTCAAAATAAATAACACTTGCCTTAGTACCAATAAAAGTTTTATAACTCTGAACCAATAAATTACGACACGTATGGATCGATGTTTCCTTCCATTGGGAATCTTTTTTGGAGACTTGCTGATAAATGTGGTAGACATCAAGTAACACTTGTGTCCTTTTATCATTTCTTGCAAGTTGCAGTGAATCCGAAGGGGCTGGTGGACCCATAGATTGGATTCTGCTTCGTAAAGATTGAACGCAAAGTGTCCATGCTTGACGAGAGAGTTGTTCTCGTTCTGAATCTCGTAAGTATTTCCTAGAAAAAATAGAATTTAAATAAAATTAATATATAGTTAATCAATTTGAAAGGTAAGGCAATATCAATTTTGGGGAACTTACTTATCCGATTCGGGAACTTTTCGAAGCTGAACACAAAGTTCCATTAACATTTTGCTGTCTCCAGTTTCTTTTAAAACTTGCATTAGCAACATTACACATCTCGACATATGAGAAGCAAAGCTGCCAGGTCTGTCTACTTCATGACTCGGTATCCTCCAAACGCCCTGAAATAAAGCAAATTAAATAAGATGCCGAGCATTATTATGAAATTTAAAATAAACGTTACATGTAAAGAAACTCACATTGAAGAAATTTGTACTTTTCCTGTCAGCGAAGAGACCTTGAACAGTCTGAGATTGATAGAATTGGCAATGGTAAGTTTCGAGTAGCAATTCTCTACACTTCGTAGAATTTTTGGCAATTTTGTTGTTGAAAAAAAAATGTGCCATGCGATATAGAGATTTGTAGTGTTCAGGAAACCTTAAAACACATTGTTCCAATCCAGATAAACAGTAGGCTATTAACGCCGCTGTCTCCTCGTCATTAAAACATTCCTCTGGAAACAATACATTTTTAAAAAAATTTAACTATTTCTCCGTTTAAATTAAATATGTATTAATAAATTAATTTTTAATTCAGCAAAGATTTATGTATCACCGTCTTTAGGAGCTCCGTTTTCTTTCTTTTTCTTTTCAACTTCACTATCTGCCGATTCACTATCGCTATCGCTGGAACTATCACTATCGGAAGAATCTTCACTGCTGCTGCTGTCTTCACTGCTACTAGAACTAGAATTATTTGTCTCAGTTGTGCTCGTTTGAGTCGTTGTACTTTCCTGAGAACCTCTTCGACTTAAAGTTCCTTCTACTTTTTTTAACGCTTTCTTTTTCTCAGTTATCTTTTCCTTTGATTGATTATCCTATTAGAAAATTAAGTTTTAAGTAAATATTAGCTTTTGGATCAACTGCTTGCGTTCAAGGTTCAAAACAATTGAAATGAAATATAAAAAAAACAGGTTCAACAATAAATTTACGAACCTGTGCTTCTTCGTTTTGTGACAATTTCGTCATGGATTTTCGTAGGTCTTCTTCCTGTGGTACAATTGGTCCCATGACCTGATTCACCATTCCTTCTTTCATAGACAAATTCATAGAATTCTGACAATTGCCTCTATTTTCATTGAAACCATTCTGGTCTATAATCATCGGTTCCGAAAGATCTTTATATTCTTTAATCTTCTGTGTATTCACTTCTTCATTTTCATCGCTTGAAATAATAGTAATATCGTCTTCATTGGATTTATTCTGGCTTGAAATTTCGCAGACTTTATCTATCATATCATCTATTAATGCAACAACATCTTGCATTAACTGAAGATGTGAAACTCCGCTTAACTTCACTTTCTTTAAATCATCAGAAGAAGATTCTTCAAATGGTCTTTTACGCCTTTCGGCTTTCAATAAATCGGCTTTATTCGAAGACAAATTATCTACAATTTCAATTTCCTCTATGCTATTTGATCGATTTTGAACAGCGCTTGGTTTATCCGAATTCAGAAAAGGTTTGATTAAAATGATTTTAGCAGACTCTGGATTCGTCAGTTTTGATTGAAACTTCACAAATGGTCCTGTAGCACAATTTTTGAGATGTTGTTCGAATAATTTTCCTAGGGACTTTTTCAATGGTTTTCCTTCGTGCTGTTCTAGATATTTGAGAATGCTTGCATGAATTCGATAGTGAACTTCTAAAGCTTCCACTGAAAGAGTTTGGGGGCTTTTGTGATTTATTCGGTCTGGATATTGTGCTCTGTTTTCTAAAAGCAATTCACTGGCCTAAAAAATTTGATAAGTAGTAAGATAGATAAATGAATATTTAAACAATTAAATAAATTAGACAAATTGTACAAACTCTGGAATAATGATCTAGAAAGACAGGTGGATCTTCATTCTGCTTCTCAGCAATTTTAGCGAGCATATACTGAAAAAGCCAACGTTCGTCTTGCAATTGATCTGCCTGGCAACCGATAAAAATTTTATTCGCCGATGAAAAGCAATTCGCGGCTACTTCCAGCATTTCTTCTTTTCTAGTTTCCAAGACTCTAAATCTTTCCATGTTAAGCGAATCGCTTTCAGCTTTCAACAGTCGTGAACAGAATGAATGAATCATGTAGACAAAATTTCCATATTCGGTCCAAATCACCAAATTCCCAGGAGATAGTTCGACAGCTCGTTGGTAACTCTTTTGGGCGATTTTGGCTTTCACAAGGAAAATGTTCTCGTTTCTTGAAAAAAAAACAAGATAGATACATAGATAATTTAAATTAAATAATCATTGCCAATAAACCAGCAATAAAATACTTACATATGGGGTCGGCAATTATTAAGCCAGGTTTCAATCAAAGTGCCAGTTGACATAGCCAATCCAGCCCAAGAATTGACTTCTGACGGATTAAGACACAGATGTAGCAAATAAAATTTAATCGCCTGTGACCACTTCTGGTACTTCAGATAATAATCACCCAGCAGGTAATACAAAAGCGCCATTTGATCTGGGAGAGGTTTTTTAAGAGTAGGCATCTTTTCCTTTTCTTCAGCTATATACGCATTCATTTCTTCTGAAATTACAAAAGGATCGCTCTCTCGGGGAACAAGTTTACTGATTTTCTTAAATAGAATTTCAGTATCCGCAATAATTGAAAGACTCCGGGGACTATCGATTTCTGGCAGAATGTCAGGTCTATAGAAGTCAAATAATAACTGAGCGGAATCCCAGGTTAATTCCATCTGCGCGACTTCGTGTTCCTCTAAATGCTTCGGTTTAGATTTATTTTGTCTGAACGGGTGGCCATACAAGCAGTAGAAAATTTGTTCCAAATATTTTGTTAATTTATCCCGAATCAGAGAAAATTGTGGGGTTCGTAGTTTCGGTATGATCAGATTCATTATGAAGATTAGAAGTTTTGCTTTGTTCATTGTACACCAACGACGGCGACCCAAAAATTCGTGAGCTACGAAGAGAATCATGATAGAGGCAGGTATATCTTTGTCCTCGTCTTCTTCGTCAGATTCAGAATTCTGAAGAGTCAAAGTTTTATTTTTGTCGGATTGAGTTGACTTTGCACGTTCTTTATCTTCTTCGCTGTAAGGAATATGTAAGCAGGTGAATTAATAAATTAATTAATGAGAACAAATATAGTAAATAAGCTTATTTTATTTGACTTACTATTGCAAAATAGAGTGCAGTAGAATCCAAGGTACGACAGTTTTTAAATTCATTTCGGTAGTGTTGTCAGGAACATCTAACTGATGGCAGATAATGTGAACCAAGTTCTGAACTAATCGAGATCGATCTTCTTCTTTTAAGTATTGCACTAAAAAATAAAATTAATATAAATTAACATTGAATTTTAAGCTTCTTTTTTAAAAGAGAAAATTATCTTCATATTTCTTACCAACGAAAGTGCTAACTTCAGTGGTACAAGCATCCAGTTTTTCAAGAATATTTAAAACGGACTGCGACCATTTCTTTTGCACCGATTCATCTGAACTATTTATGTAAGTTCTCCACGCTTCGTTCAAACAAGCCTCGGACCAAACATAACATTCCTTAAGAAATCAAAAATATATACATTTTTCATATTTAATTGCTTCTGAATTTGTTTGCACATTATTAATTAGTTTTTTTTTTACCTCAAATCGGTTTAATTGCCATAAACTATCTAACAACATATTTAGTTGATCGACCCGTTCAACTATCACATCATTATTAACTCCAAATTTGCTCGCTTGTTTAGTAAACTGGAAAGTTTCTTGTAGAATGTTAGCCAATTCTACATACTTCTTTTCTTCGTAGAGTTTTTTTATTTCTTTCAACTTTTGTCCTCTGAAAATTTAATTAAATACGTAAATATAAAAATAAGTAGAAAAGGCAATGCAAAACTAACAAATTTATAAACGTAATACCTTTGGATTGATAGTAACAATTTCTCAACAGCTTTAATACTAATGTGAGAATTATGATTACAATTTTTTAGTTTGAGAAATGCACTGGGAACTTCGGTGTTTAATTGTCGCATGCGGTTCAATAACTAAAATGAAAATTAAGATTGCAATTAACAAATTAAGTTTCATTACAAAATCTCCAACTACTAAAGATAGATATTAAAGCTTACGGATTCCAAAGTTTCAATAACGATATCCATTTCACCTTGGCATAAAAATACATTTGCTTTTAACCATAAAACTCTCAATAAAAATAAGATATTATCGTCGTTGAATAAATCGCCTCGAACGCTAGTGAAAATAATATAGCCAAGTTCCTCTGATGGCATTCCAGTTCCAAAACTTTGCAAACTAGAATTAATAAATATTTATTAGTTTATGATTTCAAATTTAATACATGTTTCAAGAAATTTATTATTAAAAATATTAATCTTACGTAGAAGAAGGAACAACTTCAGTTTTTTTGTCCAGCCAACGATCTGTGTGAAGTTCTCCAAATAATAAAGTCATCTCGGCATCTAATTTTAAAATGTAATCTTCCGCTTCATCGCCAAAGGGAGTATGTGGAATATGTTCTCTGCATTTAAAAAAAAATTAGATCTATTAAATGAACATTAACATTAAATAAAGTTAAAGTAAGCCTATCCACTAGAGTTGCTTGCCTCGTATATGAGTATGTTTGTAAATAAATTTCCGAGAGACCAATTGGCCACTCAATACTCCACTTCGTGCAGAGAAATTCTGTATATTTTGCTATAACAATCATTATATTATTTTTGCAACTGTGTTCGTTGATGAAAGCTTCTACCTCCAATTTTTCAGTTTCTGAGCCAAAATAATTTCCTTGTGCACTGTAATAACAAAATTCAAGTAGAAAACATTTTTTAAATGAAAAAAAAAAATTAAAAAGCAAAAAATGTGTACTTACTCATTTTGAGGACTCGTTGGCTTTGAACTTTCAGTACTTCTAGTTCCATCTCTATGATTTTCTCGATTAGCAAATAATTGGTACAAATCCATTGTGTCCATTGAATCGTCGGTTGATTTGGAAGGTTCGTTCCGCGAGTATTTAGCGTTTTCAGGTCTGAAAATAAAATATTAAATTTAAAATGGAACAACTTATAATAGCCAATTTTAATTTTTAAAAGATTGCTCACAATAAACTAGTCGGTAAAATCCTCCTGATCGCTTCTTCCATTAAAACATCGTCCCTTTCAGTTTCTTTCTTATTAGATCCTCTGACCCTCGCAGATCTTCTTGTGTTACTCGTACTCCAAGCCCATTGTTGTAAAAAACAAAGAGAACTTCTCCTCCTCTTCTTAACTTTCTGACTCTCTTCCTTTCCCTCTAACTTATCATTCGATTTCTCATCAGTCTTGGCGGATTTATCATTTGACTTATCATTCTGTTTATAAGTCTCATTGTCACAAGACTTCTCACTCTCTTTTTTATCCGTGTTATCAGTCATAGAATCATCAGGCTTCTTTAACTTATCCAAATTCTTCTCCTCCTGAAGTTTTTCTGTCACAATATCAATCTCAAGTTCCGGTTCCTTCATTACAAAATCTTTAAGCTCATTGTCATCATCAAGAGGTAGGACATCTTGTTCTGAAATTTTCAAGGGATCATCTATCTCTATAATTTGAATATCGCTCGATCCTGACTTCCGATCATCCTCGACTTCGATATCCATTAAATTATCAGTGTTGCTATCCGAGACTGGAATATCGTCTTCAATTTCGAAAACAGATTGCTCTTCCTCTTCTTTCTTCTCTTCCTCTTCTTCATCTTCCTTCTTTGATCCTTCTTCGGATTTGAGATCTACTTCCATGCTATTATCTTCTACATTGTTCTCCTGGATTTGTTCTTTGTCAAAAGAACTCTTCTCTTCTCCAGTCTCTTTTGTTTTTTGTACAACAATGCTGACCTTACTCGCAAAACTTACATCATTTTTGAAAACATACTCATGTATATCAACAAGACTCTCTCCGAGTTCAAGCCAAGTATATTGCGATAAAGGTTTCCTCAAGGTTAAAAGAGGCAAAGGTTTCATTGTAAACTCTGGTTTGCAGGCTTCGGCCCATTTTTCAGAGATTTCTTTCACTTCTTCTAACAATTTTTCGCCGAAAACATGATCGTATTCCGTATGTAGGGGAGGATCAAGATTCCAGTCGCTGTTGTAGAGTTTGTAGCTTTCTTCGAAACAAGGCATGTCTTTGAAAATTTTATCCCGAAATGCTAAGCCTTTGATGTAGGTCGCGTCTCGTTCAAGGGCCATTGAAATGTACAATAAACAATTCATATAATCTGGAACTGCGTATAAAGCAGTGATAATACTGTCTAAACAGGGCCAGTGATTAGGGTTGCATTTTAAACCCTGTTTAAATGCAGAACAGGCGAGCTCTAGGTTTGAAATTTGCATGGCCAACATTCCAATTCGGTACCAAAGAGTAACGTCACTGTCATCCAAATTTGCAGCTTCCCAGTAGTTGTCTATCGCATCTTCGTAGTTTTCAAATTCAGCTTGGATGCTTGCTATATTTTTGAAACATGCGTATTTTAATGACAACATAGGTCGAGATCTTCCATCGGGTACATCAGGTTTTTCGACCTGGTCGAGAAGTTCGGTATCGAGAAGGTCTTTAAAAACTGTAAGCGCATCTTCTCTCTTGTGTTCTTTTAGTAGTTGCAATGCCCTATTGTATTCGGTCAGAGCGATTTGTTCCTGAAAATAATTTAGATTATTATTAAGAAAACAATTATTAGAGCTAGAATTATCGCAATTTTTTACCAAGCTTATAAAGAATGAGTGAAAATAAAAAACATCAAAACAGACAAAAGAAATCCACTCGGTACCGAAAAATAATTATTTTACTACAGAATAAACTAAGAATAATCATGAAAATATTCCAAATTTGTAGCTAAAGTCTACGAAAAGACCGAAAAAACATTTTTTGTTTGTTTGCAAGGTTTGCAACATTGAGTTATAGGCTATGTTTGGCTGCAAGGTATAAATTAAAGTTGATTCTTACTTGGGCTTCTTTTGTAATTGTCGTTATATCTTCTTCTTCATTCTTTCCTGTAGAAACCTCGTTTAATGCTGATATTTTCATCATTTTGAAGCCTTAATTTAGAAAATAATAGCACAATGTTTGCAAAACCAGAGGCAAAACATCAATGACAGAACCGGTTCATATCCCACGCCATATTTGAATGTATAATAATATTAATTATCTATTTTTGCTGTATACGGCCAGCTGTGCAACTGTATAATATAGTTGTGA
>JAUESI010000033.1:865611-886298 GCA_032275145.1 Synergus laeviventris | reverse complement strand
GTTTTCAAGAATTTTAAAAGAATTTCAGAAATAATTCAGATGAGTTTCAACTAATTGAACAATTGGGTTGAGTATTTTAAAGGATTTTAGATTATATTAAAAAATTTTAATGTATTTTAAATGATTTCTTAACGGATTTCAAGAGATTTTAGGGAATTTGAATGGATTTCAAGGTATTTGAAAAAATTTAAAAGACTTTCAATATTCTCAAGTAATTTTAAAACATATAAAATATTGTTAGATTCTTCAAAATTTGCTAAATCTCGTGAAAAGTTTGGAGATTTGTTGGAATCTACAGAAATCATATAAAATGTCTTTAAATCTCCTGAATTTCACCGAAATCTTTAGAAACAACTTAAAATGTTTTTTAACTTCTTTTAAGACTTCTGAAAAATCTTTTAAAATCTGTTGAGA
This sequence comes from Synergus laeviventris, assembly GCA_032275145.1. NCBI lineage: Eukaryota > Metazoa > Arthropoda > Insecta > Hymenoptera > Cynipidae > Synergus > Synergus laeviventris. The sequence continues at coordinate 885,884 of JAUESI010000033.1, read as the reverse complement.
TCGTCGCAATTCAAAGGATTTTTAATCATATGTGGAAAATTCTTCAATACCCTGTTTTATTCTCAATTATATTAAAATATTTTTATTGAAAATAGAAATTCCGACCAGGGCCTCGTCAGAACTCTATTTTAAATAGGGCTAAGTGTGGTAATCTCTACACGGGTATGCACATGGTGAATCCAAGAATTTATGGACCGAATCTATTTCAAATCAGGCAAAGTTACTGAATCTCGATCGCGGACGAAATATGTTGTTTTTTAGAGGAAATTAAGCGATTTTTTAAGCGTATTTTTGCGATTTGTGAAAAAAAATTTTTACGGATCAGTTACGCGTATTTGAGTTTTTGACATTGTTTCAAAAAAAAATGAGTCTGCTTAGCGTGCACATTATCATTACACATCGCAAGAATTTTCTTTTGGCTCAAAATTTGAACTTTCGTACTTTTCTCTTAAATTTTCGAAATGTTATAAATCTGACAATTTTTGTTTTATTGATAAAACTCATAAGATAAATTGTTCGAATTTTTGAGTACTACTAAGATCAGTAGATAAAATTTGTAAATTAAAAAAATTTTCAAGATGCTCAAAATTTTTTTATTTTCATTTAAAATGGGTGACCAATCCAATCTGTCAATTCTTTCGAAAGTTATCGTGCTAATTTTCTCTAAAAACAACATATTTTGTCCGCGAGAGATTCATCAACTTCAAGTGTAGAACCTGCCTGATTTGAAATAGATTCGGTCTATAAAACTTTTCTTTTCATAAATATGTAAATGGAAAGCTATACATATAGTAACAGACTTCAAAAAATTTAATGGCACGTTCGAACCCTTTATATATTATAGCAAAAATTGCAAAGGATTTGAAAATATCTTAAATGGCTAGACATTTAAAATAATTGTATAGGATTTTAAGATATCTCAAGGGATTTTCAGGAATTGTAAGTATATATAGACATGAGAATGACAAATCGGTAAAGACGATTTGATTTGGCCCCTAAATAATACATAATTGAATCGGATCTAAGGGGCCAAATCAAATGGTCTTTACCGAATTGTCATTCTTATGTCTTCATATGTAGGTATATCATCTAGATTCGAACATTAATCAAAAACGAAACCTGATTTTATTCAAGCTAAGTATATAATTACACTGCAGCCTACAAAGCATGAGACAGCAATTTGTCTTTGCGTTTCAAGGTTAAGGAGACATCCACGTGCCATTTTTTATAAGACTCTAAAATGCTGCGCCAACACACGCATTCTAATGCGTCACTTTAAGTCCAAGAAATTCAAGATCAAAAATTCCATTAAAAATGTTAATGCAAAAGATAAATTTGGGCCGAAATCAATAATTTTCAATCACAAAATATGTTGCTTTAAAAATTTTCAAAACTTAGAATTAAAATAGACCCTTTATTTTTCATGATTTCAAAAAGGGTAAGTATACATCAAGATAATTTACGATAGAAAAATCACATAGACTATAATTTTTTGTAATGTACCTAGCGTCAAATAAAAATACAAGTGCGTAATTACGATAGCGAAACATGCTCGAAAGGGCACGACGGAAACACTTTCCGATAGCCTCGTTCGCTCCAGCAATTAGTGATTTATTACGTATTTTCCAATTATCTCTTTAATGTTGAGGCAAGTTCTCTTCAAAAAAATTATTATTATAGCTAATTGAAAAAATAGTAGAAAGTTTCACCAAAATAGAATATTCCACAAAATACCCGTGCAGAAATTTCCTTACTTATAGATCTGTTTAAAATATGGTTCTGACGAGGCCCTGGTCGGGATTTCTATTTTGAATTCAAATATTTTAATATAATTAGGCATTTATTGGGCAACGATATATATATGTGGTAGTATTACCTCAAGAATTTCCACGTCAAATCCAAACATCGCGTAAAATGAAAATATTCCCGACATTTTTTTGTTTTCAAATTACTTTAAAATCTTGCAACTTTTAAATTGCAATCTCTTGAGATTCATTCAGATATATGTATCTTGATATCTTTGAAATTTCTTGCAAAATCTCTAAATGTTTCTGTCATTCATCTAAAATCCTTTTAAAAGATTTTTCAAATGTTTTAAAAGAAGTTAAAAAACATTTTAAGTTATTTCTAAAGATTTCACATGAGTTCACACGATTTCTGTGGATTTCAGCAAATCTCCAAAAATTTCAAGAGATTTAATAGATTTTAAAGAATCTAAAAATATTTTTATGGTATGTTTTGAAATTACTTGAAACTCTTGAAAGTCTTTTAAATTTTTTCAAATACCTTGAGATCGATTCCCAAAAGCCTCTTCGATGCCTTGAAATTTTTTAAATCTTCTGAAAGCTCTTGAAAATTCTCTGGAGTTCATTTAAAATACATTAGAATTCTTTAATATCATCTAAAATCCTTTGAAATACTTAACTCAATTTCATCTGAATTCTTTCTAAAATTCTTTTAAAATTTTTTAAATCACTTGAAATCGCTCTAAATTTCTTAAAGTCACTTAAAATCTCTTGAAGCACCTTGTGGTGTCCCTGCTAATTTTGAGATCAGGACCACACTAGAACTACGAAACACTGGCCAGGGCCCCACCAGAACCCTATATAAATTTCTTCACGACTAATTCAGTGCATTCCCCAAGAACCGTTCCAAGATTCGTCTATATGAATACATATTTTGTACGAAGTATCCTTCGAATGAAATTTAAATCCAATATCTTGACTATTTGCATTCCAAGTCAAATTAATATAGTTCGCTAGCAAATGCATCTTAGCGCTCGCCCGAGCCATTACGATATTAAATTCAGGCGGATGCTAAATATGCTGATTTGACTCTGCAGGTGGTGAACGAAGGGCATCGACCAACTTCGATATATGCAACTCGGACAACAAATTAACAGCAATAATTTACTCCATTGTAATGGCACAAAAAAAACCTCTAGGTATACTTATCAACAACTCGAATCATGTTATAAATATTCTCTAAATAAACTTGTACGTTGTATAATCGAGTTGATAATAAATTCATCGTATAATGAATTACCGTAAAAAACTCTTATTGAGAGAAATCTGTGTTGCAGATTGCGGAATTTTCTTTGGGTCAGGGTAAAGATATTTTGAAAAATCAATTTACCGCTCAGTGGATAAGGATCTCTGGAATAAATTCGTCAGCGGGCCTCGGATGAGTGCAACGACGAGAGATATCTGAACAAGATAAAAAAAAAGACTCCCGCTCTTCGTCAAGGGCCTATAATACCCGATTATTTTTTTTTTTGCGATGTACACGACTCTTTTATACACAAATGAATAGGGTGGCATCGCACATTTTTTTCTTTGACTGTGCGATACACGCCGAGAGTTTAATGTACTCGCCACACCCTGCCTAAAGATTATAAACGATTATTAATGTCCTCCAGTGACTGACCTGCGACCTCACGACTCTCGAAAAATACTTGTTGTGTTTGGATCACCCACCGGGAATCTGGCACACGAGTACGGATTGGAAAGGTAAAAGTCTCTAATCACAGTACTTCATTCAAATCTTCCTCACAAAGATTTCTAAAGTCCCATTCAAAAATCCAACCGTGAGAAGGAGACCTAATTTACTCGTTTCAAAATTCTTTAGATATAATTTTGATACGCAAAAGTACCGCGCTATACTATATATTATATTCTGTTAAGATGTTTGAATAATAAGTAAATAATTTGTTCTCTAAAAAGAGATAAAACTTTTAGATAAGAGTGAGAGAGTGCACATTCATTTGACTAAACTGCAGATTTCTTCTTAACGTCCCAAGTATTAAATATATACCGCAAATTACAAGTTCAATTTACACATCAATTTACACGCGCTTATATGAGGACATAAATATTCATTCAAGGGTGTTAATCCGGATTTCAAGATCGTGTAACTTCCACTTTTCTCTGTCATTTTAACTCCGGGGGAATAGCAATTTGCTCATTTCCCTAATGATCATTGGCAACTAAATTATAACGGAAAATGTAAAATATTGAAATAATTCACTCACCATGAAAACCATGAACCTTGATTGCAGGTTGGCGTTCCCGATGTAAGTCAGCTTTTCCAGCCACCACTCCGCGAGAATATAAGTTGATTTCTTTTCTCCAAATTGATCCTTAACCCGAACTTTGAATCACTTGCACAACCCAATGTCCAATGTGCCCAGCACGTTAAACACGATTAAACATAAAAAAAAATAGTGCGCGATTCAACCTTCTCAGTCACTGTCACTGCGTCGTGATAGAGAGAGAGAAAAGTAAAAAGTGTACTGCGATTTCCTAAAACCGAATATTGCCTACGAATTATCTACCTAAGTATAAGCAACTTAATAATTGGCTAATGTTGACGACAGGTACTGGCTGTCTACTGGCATATGATTGGCATACTGGCATGAATACTGGCCCGTTCGGTCGAGGACACCTGCAACAGATAGATTTCATGTTTCTTTGTTAATTGGGATGTATTGAATAATTAATCAATAGTATTGATATCGAATTTGATTAATTAATTACTTTTGTGATATCCTGATGCTCACACAACGTTATCTTGAAGCTTAAAATTTGTTCAATATTAATCAAATCTTTATATGGAAATATTATCTCAAAACTTGTGTGTAAATTAATGTGAAGAGCAATTTAAAGTGTGTCTAATGATAGTGAAGTACTATACTAACTGCAATATAGGTAACGAGGTCAGGACCAGCAGAGACAGTTTATTGACTGTCTTGCCTTGACTGTGTTTAAACGAATGAAGTGAAGAAATCGAAAGGCAATTTTAAGAATATATTTACATTCCCTAATTCATACTAAGAAAATAAATAAAGGCCTAAAATATAAACAGACTTAAAATATAAACAGACGTAAAATATAAACAGATGTAAAATATAAACAGATGTAAAATATAAACACAAAAACTCTTCATTCTAATAATCAAATATAAATATTTGAGAAATCCTTGAAGTTTGTTTTCATCTAATATCTAGGTAAACCAAGTGGGAATTGTTTTTCTTTACTCTGCTCTAAACAAGGTTTCTTTTGCTTTCGATCGAGTTTCGCCACAAAATGGATCGAATTCTGTTCCACGTGAGTGTTGCTTGCACTGTGCGGTAATGCGAGCACAAAAAATATGACTAATTACACCGAACGAGTCCACCTACATAACGCATAACGGCGCCGCTCGAATGGCCATATCAGTAGCAGCTGACATACGTATTATAAAGCCTGGAACCGCCCCGGGTATATGTCTCGTGCAGTCGGCAACGTTAACAATGCAACGAGATCGATCGTCATTAACGTGTCGTAATGTTAGTAATGACAAACTTACATGATACTTGCATGGCGAAAAAAATGTACCCCCCTTTATTTATATAGGAGGCATCGCTAACGAAACTATTGATCGCAATCAAGTTTTTGTATCAAAATAAAAAGCTACGTATGGTCAAATGCTTTCTAATCTGGAAATGGGTTGTAGTTAAAACATTCTGAATGTTTCCCGAAAAAGTAATTGACTTAAAAAGTGTTGTAATGGCTTTGCTATTTGGAGCAATCTAATTTGCTTAGTCGCTTAACAGTCAAGCATAAATAAGACAATTTTCACCATAATGGAAAAGACATAAACAAACCGCTGATCACTTGACATGTAACCGAGTTAAACTTTTTCGTATCGAAACAGCGATCTTGTTAATCTAGTTTTTGTCCACGATTTTCATGACGATCTGGGGTAATAATTTATAGATTATTATCACATCAATAAGTCTTTTCTATATGCATATAATGTAATAGTCTTGCATAATCTTTATAAATGAATATGCGGAAAGTTCGCGAAAGTAATATACAGTGTGTTTATAAAGCACAAACATTCTGATTATTATCTCCTGATCTCTGCAGCAAAATGAAAACACCTTCTTAAAATGTTACATCCCTAACAAGAAATTTTATACATCTTTTCCTTCTTGTTTTTTTAATTAATTAAAATTTCAAAGGAGAATAACGTGTTGCTTCTGAAATCGACAACTCTTATACATTTTAAATTATATACAAGAATTTACAGTGAGTCTAGGATTGTGGCGAGGTGTTTGTTCCTTATGATAAAAGTTATAATTTACCGACTTCATTTAACGTTTGATGCCGAAAGTTAAAAATGCATTATTATTACCGTGCGAAAGGCGGGCGCGTTCGATTTTAACGACGAGTAACTCGCATTATTCGCAAAGCTAAACGTTTTCCGTGTGCGTAGTTTCGTAACCCATCAATTAACTGTCAAGCACCACGGCATGTAACACGGGCTTAAGGCGATCGGTTGGAAAGCCGATTGTCAGTAGCGGCCCAGTACTAACGCCGTCAGAGATTTAGGATCGAGATCGATTAGTTAATTGCTGTCCACACCTTCGCTAGATCTCGATTTGGTTGAGTTCTCTCTGTCAATGAATCGAATCTAGTCTGGTCGAATTAATCAGCTAACTTAATCAGGTTCATCTTATGATTCTTAACACTGAATGGGAGTTCAGAAGTCTCTAAAATTGAATCAGAGGAAGTTCACTGATTTTCAGTGACTCTTTTTATGATTTGATTCAGTGAAAATCCACTAAGAATCAGTGAAAAGTCACTGAAATTTTCAGTAATTGTTACTATATATACTGAAAATTTCGGTGACTTTTCACTGATTTCCAGTAGATTTTTCACTTAGAATCAGTGGAATTTGACTGGAACTCAGTGAATTATCACTGATTTTTTACTGATTCAAGTTTAGAGAGATATGTGACATAATAATTGAAATTTTACTTGATTTTCAAACACTCTAGGATTGGATCGAAATTATACTATAAACTGGAAAAGTCGTTGTTAGAAACATTGATTGATACTTTTAAAAAGCAGGTAGATTAGATCAATCTTTTCACTATGAAATTCATCAATAATTTAAAAAATCGTTCTCAATGAAATAATTAAAATTAAGAAACATATCATATTAAACAATGTAATGATTTTTAAATAAATTAAAACTAAGAAAATTAAAACCTAATTATTTTAAAAGAAAGCCTACTAAATTATTCATGTATTTGCCTATGTATTTTGTTGTACTGATGATGAATACGATAGTAAACTTTGTCGAAAATCTAATTTTTATGGTGAAACCATTAAAAAACCATAAAGATCATGATTTTTTCCGTTTATCTCAGTAAATATGCAAAACTGAAAAAAATGTTTCAAACATCAGTTTTAGATCTTATCGAAATTCATAGTTTTTGTTCAAAGCATTTTTTTCTACGAGTGTTAGTTTCCGTGAAAATTAGAGATACATCGATGTTCATAAAAAAAACCCATATTAACATGATTCTAAACGAAAATCCATAGTAAAGGGCAATGGTAAAAGCAAATGATAAAAAGTAATATTTTTATAAGGAAATGGTAAAAAGAAAATTGTAAAGTAAAATTTTAAAAGGAAATGGCAAAGATAAAGGCGAAAGGAAATGGTAAAGGTAAATGGCAAAGATAAATGGTAAAGGGAAATTATAGTAAAAAAAATAGTAAAGTGAAATAGCAAAGAGATATGGCAAAAGGAAATGACAAAGGTAAATGGTAAAGGGAAACGGTAAAGGAAAATGGTAAATGGAAATGGTAAACGGAAACCATGGTAGAGAAAATGGTAAAGAGAAATGGCAAAGGGAAACCATGGTAAAGAAAATGGTAAAGAGAAATGGTATAAGGAAATGGCAAAAGGAAATGCTAAAAGGAAATGGTAAAGGGAAATCATGGTAAAAAAATGGTAAAGGGAAATGGTAAAGTGAAATGGCAAAAGTAAATTGTAAAGAGAAATCATGGTAAAAGGAAATGGTAAAGGAAAATGGTAAAAGTAAATGATAAAGGGAAATGGTAAAGGGAAATTATGTAAAAAAAATAGTAATGGGAAATGGTAAAGGGTAATAGAACAGAAGATTTTTTGACAACTCATGAATCAATTATTATTCTTATGCTAGAGAATTATTGTATTTAAAATCTTTTGAAATCTAAAAGACTTTTTATAGAAAAAATTGAATGATAGTCTAGAACTATGTATATCGAAATCCTTTTAAATTTCATAGAGTCACTTAGACCTCTCGAATGCCCCTTAAGTTCATTAAAATCACTTGAAATTTTTAGAAAATCCTTTAAAATTCTTTAATATCATTCAAAATCCTTCGAAATACTTTTAAAAGAAATTTAATTACTCAAAAATCTTGAAACTCCCGTGAATTATTTTGAAATTCTTTAAAATAATCGCTTAAAACCATTTGTTTCAATATAATTACTACCTCTTTTTTATAATAGGATTTTTGTTTTTAGAAAATTAACTAGATAAGTAACCAAATATTGCAAATAATGAATCTAGAATAGTTTTTTAATGACACGCCTTGTGGGATCTTTTCCATCAGTTTTCCAGATCAGGACGACACTAGCACATAGGGAAAACTGGCTAGGACATCATCAGGATCCCATAAAAATTTCTGCACGTGTAATTAGATGTAGTGGATTATGCATAATTGTATATCCTAAGAAAGTAGAGGACTGAGATCGAAAATTTTCCAACTAACTATACAAATTATAAGCGGTATATAGTAAATCATATAGTAAATCCGTGTATTTATGTAGCTATGTATGTAAATATACCTATATTTGGATAGTGTTAATACAGTCTATAGATTATGAATGGAGCCGCGTGCTCGACGACTGGAATGGATTACTGCAGCGAAAGTGACCTGCACTCGTCGTGTATTTACGCACACCTGCAATCACGCATGCACGCACATGTGGCAAAATATAGGAATTGCTCTCGATAATTGGACAAAGTGCAAAATGTAGAGACACGACCTGAAAGCACAAAGTGCCAGAAAATACTTCTATTCCGAACACGATTTCGCGCTCGATTCAATTATTAAATTAAATGAATTCCAACATTCCACTCATTTCCAAAAAATAATCGTAAGGAAAATACAAGGTATTATCATTAACAATCCATCTTTAAATTATGAATTAATGAACCAAGTTTGTCAAATTCTTTCGACATCATTTACTACTTGCAATTAGCCTATAATTGCATTCGGAAACATTCTTCGAAAATCGCCTGTCGCGAACCAGAAATAGTAAAAAATATAATAAATTATATATCAGAGTAGTAGTTAAAGAGATGAAAGTTAACAATCTGGTCTGGGGTTTTGAAGAAGCTCACTTGGTATATGTGTGGCGTAAAGCACAAGATCGCGATGGTTTAATTGCTTATAATCACAGTGCACCTGCATGCTGGGATTGTTTACCGACCGAAACGTGTGTCATTGACAGCAAAGGAAGTCACAAAACATCTAACGAGAAGAAGCAAATTGCCTACAAAAGCTGTGAGAACGAAAGGCTTTATATGTGCAGTAACTCTCACCAATTAAGAACTAATTTACAAGACTTACAAAAGCAAGAAGCGTCCTTAGTCACATATACTCATATATATCAAATATTACTAATCTTCAACTCTCCACTATAATATTTTGCAATTCTATTTTTCATCCATATAACATACATTTTTGTCAGTTACTATATGCGTAAGTAATACAAGGCGAGTGCAATAAAATATGTAATATTTTTCTCAGTACAACCAACACTGACACTTCTTATCTGCATACATATCTCTAATGTGAGTTATGCAAATAATGGTACGGTACAGTGGCACTTCAGATAACAATCGAACAACAGATCAGCGTGAGAACTCGAGCATATTTACCAATTTAAGAATGATCTTATCTGATCTTCTTTTATCATTTCACCTTGAAATACACAGCACAATAAAATACCATATTCGTTCATAATATACAAAGTTGTTTTGCCAAGTCTTTTAGTCCTCTTATGTTAAATGAACACTCAAAAAGTGCGAGGTAAATGGCTCATGTTGACGCTAATGAGACTGATAAAAGTGTATTATGTGGCGCGATTTTGAAGAATGTGATCCACAACAGGTACATGTAGGAAGTATTATGCATGAATGCTCACAGAAAAATGTGATAATTACGCATGCAGAGTTGCAGACAGTATACAATATCATTACATCGACTCAAGAACATGAATATCTCGTTCATGTTGATTGCTATACGCAAACCAAAGAAAAAAATAAACTGAAATATGAAAACCGGGTTATTAAATCATTCAAAGAAGGATAACAATGTCCACTCTGACCAAGTAAAATATCATGATTTGTAATGCTATAAACCTACATTCTTCTTTTTAGGCATGAGAGCATAAAACGAATATAAGGTTCGATAACCTTGGAAATCTTGAAATTGTGAGAAAAGAAATCAAGACCTAACGCCTACAAGCAATGACTCGACGTTCAGAATCGCATACAAATCTCCAGTCGTAGAGAAGCATTAATAAACTCTTTCTTCGCGAATACTCAGTGCTTGACATTAATTTGAAACCTGTCCAATTGAGATCTTATCGATTATTTCGAAATGTCGTGTCCAAGTGCAGTATTTGCTGTTCAGGAACAACGTTTGGACACGAGCGCGAGTAGTTCGATACAAGGATAATACCTACAGATATAAGTTAGTGCAGGTAATTGGCAACGCAATCTTCGCACCTTGCTTACTCTCTCGGCTCTACGATCCTATATATACTGGACTGGACTACATGCCTATGCGGCTACTGTTACACGGGTGTAGATTGGACCTAACAGAATTCTACCTAGCCCTTCATAACACATTACACACACATTACATTGCCGGGAATATTCCAAAGACAACTAACTTTCATTTCAAGCAATAACATCATTTACTTCTGTCAAATAACAAGAAGGAAAAAGCCTACCAAGTATTTTATCTTTTTAATTAAATATTAATGACTTTCAATAAGAACTGATTTCAAGTATTTAATAATTTGCTCAAACCATTAAAATACGCCCTGTTGCATTGCGTTCTGCGAAACTCTCACTTAAACTTTTAACCACTTTAAAAGTGTGTACATTTAATATACCCACGCCGATGTCTAGTCGGTATTCGCATTTTAGATAGTATCTAATGCCTCGCGAAAGAATGGAAATTAACGAGCTGATTTAGGCTCGTTGCAACACGCACCACTGCACTCGACACCGATCACCATATCTAGAAATTTTTCCCTTGAAATTTTAATTGCAACTGCATCCTAATGGATGATATTAAAACCAAGTGTCTATAAATGAAAAAGATCTTTTCAAAGAAGACCAAGAGCTAGGATCCTCACAAACCTATGAATCATATTAGCTGTTTGCTGGACTTGAAAACCATAATAAAAACCGGTTGACAAGACTCAGATTAGCCTTTCACTCAAAAACGTAAACGAATGTCTGATTGCATCAATGCAACTCGAAAAAACACAACTCTCGGATATAATTGGCATCAGAAGGGATTTACTCTCTATGAAGAAACCTCTATATACTATATATATATTCAGTATAATCAATAATTTATCTACTAAATAAGAATAAATAATTTATATCTACTGCAGTCTTTCACGATGACTGCAAACTTCGCCCCACCCTGAAATTACTTATCAACTTTCAGGATAATTTGTTAATTACAAATCGATATAGTTATATATCGATATCCTCACCTCGAGAACACCTGAAGACACCCGACAATATTGCTGTCAGAGTCATCCCTGTGAAGTTCCACCCCCACTATTAAAATTTAGAAATTTTCTTTAGAGTTCTGAGTTCCTCTTCAATAGTTCTAAAGCTCCTGATAGGTTTTACACATATTTTTGACCTTTAAAGGATAAAAAGAATCAATTTTTAAAAAGGGGGATTACCTTCACGCTCTCCTCCACTTTTGAAAAATTATATTTATTTTCGGAGTTCTGAGTAGGTTTAGCAGAGTTCTAGAGTTCCTGATGATTTTCGGAAATAGTTTGGGCGAAGTTACCCCAAAAAAATGTTTTACAAAAAAATAACTGACCCCTCCACTTTTTTAAAAACAAATTTTTCTTCGCGTCATTTTGTCTTCTTCGCAGATTCTAGAATTCTACAATAAGGAAATTTAGAAAAATTCAAAATCATAAAAATTACAGCATTTTGAAAACTATAATATCATAGAAAATTTGTCTTTAAAAGTTTCAGAAGTTCTGTTTCTTCAGCAAAGAGTTCTCTCGAAAAGTCCAGTACCATTTTTCGATCAAATCAAAATCCAAAAATCTACGGGACTCTAAACATATCAAAAAGTTTGATTTTCAAAATATTGAGAGTTCCAGGAGTTCTGTTGAGAGTTCTGTTCCTCCCCCAAAGTAAAAAAAAAATTTTTTAAATAAATTTCTTGGATTTTGAGTTTATCGAAAAATAGTATAGAACTTTTCGACAGAACTCTTTAGGGGACGAACAGAACTCTCAACAGAATTTCTGGATACTTTTGAAGACAAAATTACGTAAAGAAAAATTTTGTTGGGGTAAATTCGCCATTTTTAAAAATTTATTTTTTTACCCTTTAAAGGTAAAAAATATGTGTATAACCTATAAAAAACTCTAGAACTATTGAAGAGGAACTCAGAACTCTAAAGAAAATTCCGAAATTTTAATAGTGGGGGTGGAACTTCACAGGGATGTCAGAGTCGACTGTATTTTGCTAAGAATAATAAAAATCGATATGCTCTCCTATCATTATCGGTGCCAAGTGTCGACTGTGACCCAGTAGCATTTACGCAAATCAGTCACGCTTTATTGATGCTTGTAAAATGTTTTCCACTCTATGCTAATATAGCATTGGCGACATTGGAACTTCCGCCGATTCCCACTAAATACAAACGCGTTTCTAACTGTTCCTTACTATTACGGTCAACCTGATCGTTTGTCCAACACGCTATAATGCCATTCACTCAAGGTTTTCACCTTATCGGGTTGTGTAATCCTCAACTAACGTTAGAACAAAATCGCTGGTCACAAACTCGTTGCATGCTCGCCTTCAACTTGATTTTCATGTAAATTGGCTTGCGCACTTATTGAACTGGAAAAGTTATAAAATTTGTAGATTTAAATTTGAAAATTCTCGGGAATCTCTTCAATTTCAAATATTTCAACAACCTGATCGCGCGCTTCGCGCTCCGAAATATTTACTCATCGCGCTCGTTTTGTTCACCATATAATAAATTTCAATAAATAACAAATAACAAATAACAAATTTTCTAATATCATAGTGTGCTTTATTTGGCTTAAAATTTTAATTTTCGTTCTTTTTGTTTAATTTCCGATATGTTATAAGTCTGACCATTTTTTTTATCGAAAAAAAGCATAAGGATAAATTGTTTGGATGTCTGAGTAATATGAATACCCATTCATAGTATTTATAAATTTAAAAAAAGGGTTCTCAATTTACAAAATTTTCCAACTTTTTGAGTTTTTATCCAAAATAGCTGGCTAACGAACTTGACCTTCATTTAGTAAAAATTTACTGACAAACACATTCATAAAAACATGTTTTTCGAGTTCAGGGGGTCACAAAACGTGGACATTTAACAAAAACGGGAGGGGGTGGGGGGGAGTTCAAATTTTTTAAAAATCTAATACATTCTCTGATGAGATTGTAACAACAGTTTATTGTAACACCTGGCTTGAAATGACAAGATTTTCTCGATTGGTTAATTGATCTTGAAATCGTCTTTGAATAAATATGAATAGCTCATTGTCTTCCTCGACATTGAGATGGCATTTCTTCATTGGGATCAATGTATGATAATCGAAGTCGTCATTGGTAGAAAACAATAAACGATTGTCTTTAATTGCAAAAATGTCAGAAAATATTTATCATTAGTACTCGTTGAGTATCCTAAAATGAAGGTCAAGTTCGTCAGACTTTGTAACGTTTCGAAAATTCCAAAAAACGAACGAAAGAGAGATAAAAATTTTGCTTTTTGTAAACACTACAAGTTTAGCACAAACAAAAACAAAGTTGCGTTCCTTAAGGTTATTAGAACCTTAAGTAAATAGATTTCTAAGAATATATAATAACATATGGAAGGCGAAGCGCGACGACCGAATTGCGCGAATTTTTTTTGTCAATTTCCGCATTACTTTATATTCACACGCACTCGAGAGGAGGATCGATAAATCAATTTTCGCAACGACTTACCTTTGGAGAAAGTTTATATAGTTTCAAGACTCTTAAACTCGTCTTTATCATCACCCGTTCTACCAATTATGATGATTTAGCTTTTCTAATCCTTGCTCATAACCAATAAATATCTAATCTACCAGTCAAATCATCAGCATTCATTTTTTTTCTACAGATTTCTTGTCGTTCAATCGAATAACTTGACACCTTTAATTTCGATGTAAAATAGTTGACAGTCAGATAATTTTCTTCTTGATAAGTAATCGATACTTTTAAATTAATTTGGAAAAATCTGTGCTATTTTCTGTTTGAAATTTAAAAGAAATAAAACGCAATTAAATCCAAAGTTATTGATAATTCCAGCTCCCGTTATTCATACGCTCGATACGTATTTAATTCTGTTGAAAAATATTATTTAAAAAAGTTAGGTGTCCTCATTACTTTCGAGAGCTACTCAAAATGAAAAATAATTTACACAAAATAAAAATATAATTTAATAATCCAAGGTTTATACATGTTTATTAAATGAAATTTATTTATTCTGAAAGTGTGTAACAAATTTACTTTAACCAGTTTATTTTATCAGCGGCAGGTCTCGGGTCAGTTGTCTCGCAAATTCGCCACGGTCGTCGCGTGCTAAGCAGAACTTGTCCAGCATTCGTCCGCACTTCGACGCTGATTAATCGCTTAATTATTTCGCTCTTCTTTTGTCAGCAACTTCTAACCGCGCTTCATTTACACTTGAGCGGCGACGATAAAAAAAAACATTTTTTTCAGAGATTTAGATAGGACAATTATCCTCCACAACATTTCTTTAGCATACAGTTGAATTGGCCAAATTGTTAGTTATTCTTATATAGAGAGTGTAACTCCATTCGCACAGAGGGACCCTACCTGATTTTGATAATGCTACTCGTGAGGAAATGGGCGTTTTCGGATCCGAGAACAAAAAGCCGCTATCCACTAGCCCGGTAATACCAAACCAAATACACGGAGAGAAAGAAGAGTCGGAAAAGAGAAACAGTTAAATCGAAGATGGTATCTCCTTTCAGAGTCACTCGAATCGCGTGACAAGCAGATTCCCAACGAGTGTGTGGGCGATGAATTCCACGCACGAACGCAGGAATCACCTGACCTGCTGAATTCGAGTGCACATTGATTGTGAAAAAACAAGATACTCTGTACACTAAAAGGCATGTAAAAACCCTGAAAATAGATCTTTAAATCAACTTGACAAGCGACTAAGAAGATCTCAGATTTCAAAATATCTCTCGGTGGAATTAACGTTTAAAATTGTGTCATCTATACACTCTTAATTATGACACCGAGATTTCGGAAACAGTTTTATGCTACGCGAAGACCAAGAAAGCTTCTCTTAAAATTCTGGAATCCTGTTTCTCTAGAGAGATGTGGTAAGGACGTCTGGGTGTGGTCCAGAATAGATTTCTTCAGTTCCAAGAACTTCCTCTAATCTGAAGAGCAGATAGGCTTCCACGTCAATTCTTTCGAATCATTAAAGGCGATAAGATAAATCACTTTCAAGTACAGCAAATTTTTCTACACATGTATGCAAGTTTATAAACGTTTAAAATTTACACACATTTAAAAGTTTTAGATTTAATAACTTGAGTGAAAATTAAGAGAAATTAAAGACAGGAGAGAGCTAATATTTCAATTAATAGTTTGTTAGGAATAAGATTTCCTCTTATGAAGAGAGAAAGACTCGAGCAAGCTATATTTTTAGAGAATTATAATAGCTTTTCGTAGTCATAAACAATTCTGACATTTGTGACAATTACATCAAACGACTTGTCAGGACCGAGTGGAAAAGATAGTATTTCTGCTAAAACCGGATTCCCACGTGAGCCCGCATGGTCGACCGCATTTGCGCGAGTCGATTACAACTCGACGTTATTGTGATCGATACCGAAGCAAGATAAACAGACTTGCGTTTACCAACTCCATCCACATAAACATAGAATAGATCCATTAATTAGAAATTCATTTAAATCTTCTTTACGCAAATATAAAGAAAAAGATAATAATAATGAGCTACTTGACATATGTACCTCTTGAATTTATGAGTGCTTGACTCACAAAATGCTAATTAGATCAATGAAAGTGATGAGCCATCGATAACTCTGGTAGTCTCGTATAAAGTTAACCCTGTCATTAAGTCGTACTACATGTCTGTGAAGCACCTCCTTGCGAAATGGGGCGTCAATTTTCAACGTAATAAATTTTTCTGACCAGTCGAAAAGTATGCAATTAACATTACGAGTCTTCAACCGTCATGCCGACCTAAAATAACCAGAACACGTCTCAAAATCGCAAATCACTTTGGATAACCTGCGAAAATACACAAGAGGGTCATAATAACCCATGCAGAAATTTTGAACGGATTCTGATGGGGTTCTAGACAGTTTTCCTTAATTAACTAGTGCGCTCCTGATCTGGACAACTGGAAAGGACCCCACAAGGCGCATCACACTGTCACTGGTAAATATCCCACGTATAGGGAAAACTATTCAATACTCCATCAATATTTAAAAAACTATTCTAAATTCATTATTTGTAAAGAATTAAATTTAAAATTTACAAAGAAGTCAATTCAGTTTCAAGATTTTAAAGTCATATCAAAATTTGGTTAGGTTTTTCAAGGGATTTTAAATGATATTAAAGAATGGTATAGGATTTTAAAAGATTTCGAAGATATTAAGATTTCCTAAATGATTTATTAGAGAGAATTTCAATTGATTTAAAAGAATTTTATTATAAGAGATTTTAACTGGTTTTAAGAAATTAAATTTTTTTTTTTCAAGTTAATTTACAAAGTTTTTAAGGAATTTAAAAAATTCAAACTATATTCAGGATTTTCAATTATTCTTAAATATTTGTAAATGCTATAAAGGAGTTTTATAGATATTAAACAAATTTTCAATGTGAATGAATTTAAAAACTCTTGTAATCTTTTGAAATATCGCTTTAAGGGGTAACATCTATGTAGGGAGCTATTTTTGAAGGTCATTTTTAAGATTTTTTTTTAAAGAGACATAATATTCTAATCAAAATCCAAGAAGACAAGTTTATTACACATATTATAGGAAACATAAATTGATTTTTTAGAAGTATTCAAAAACAAAATGGCACCTTTAGCGGACCCAGAGTACAGCAACCTTTTTTTCAATTAAAAATTTTGACAGAATCTTTAAAACATTATTATCCAACGTTCCACGTATTTTTTCGATAAAATGAAAACTTTTTTTTTTATAAAAGTTTTTCGGCGATTTTTTTTATTAAAAAATGCACAATGTTGTGAAAAATTGATATTTTTGAAAAATCGTACATGAGACGTTGGATAGTAATGTCTTAAAGATTCTATCAAAATTTTTAACTGCGACTGGATAAAAATTGACGGAGTAATCGTGGAGGCCTTTGAAAAAAAAGTTGCTGTACTCTGGGCCCGCTAAAAGCGCCATTTTGTTTTTGAATACTTCTAAAAAATGAATTTATGTTCCCTATAATATGTGTAATAAACTTGTTTTCTTGGATTTTGATTGGAATATTATGTCTCTTTAAAAAAAAATCTTAAAAATGACCTTCAAAAACAACTCCTTACATAGATGTTGCCCCTTAAATCTCTAGAAGTTAAAAAATTATGAAAAAAATATAATTATAAAATGTAGTGTAATAATATTATATAATTTTCATGAAAACTTGTGCATGTTTGTCAACAATATAAAAAGTAGTTCATTTTAAAATATATAAATATAACCATCTTTTGTCTTCTCGTAAATAACTAAATGTGGAAAATTTCGGGAATTCCCTATTTTTACCCGATATTCGGATTTGACGCAGGAACGTCTTCTTTCCCCTGTTTCATTATCATCAATATCTTGTAAAAATATCAATGTAAAATATGCATTAATGAGATACTACTACAAAAATTTTTAAAAAAAGTATTTATTGGAACTGAAATGAAAAATAAGTAAACAAGCCCTTTTCTCTCTTAAGGACTTTAACACGTAAAATGACACTACTTTTCTCATCTGCAATTCTGCAATAGAAGTTACAATGAATTTATTATACTTTGATGTTTTAAAAATCTTATGTAAGGATTTAACAATCATCTCAAACTTTCATAAAATAGCAATATTTGTATACACAAATTGTTGTTTAATTAAGAATAGTGGCCTACAATATGGTAAAGTACTATATGTAAAAAATTCTAAAGTGTGCTTTTTGGGACCACCCTAATGTACATGTATTGTCTATGAATCTTCTTCCTCCAATGACATTTAATTTAATCTCGAAAAGAGGCACCTGTCGCTTTCGAAAGCGTGACGTCAGATTAGAGACGGACACTCTGTGATGAAATAACTCAACTATCGAACCTATACAACTGAAGCACCATTTTTTGCTAGCCATAAGAAACAGAAGTCGCTGAATCGAAATTCGGAATGTCAAGGCGTTGTCACGCGTTACAAGATAAGTTTGATCCGATCCCTGTTGGCATAATCATACTACGAACCGCTCCTAGTAGATAAAGTGATATGACTGAGGCACCGTTTAAGCTCCTTGGGAGGCATAAATGATCCTATTAAACGTGTCGCTGACTATGTCAACAATCCGACAGACAAACTAGAAGCACATATATATGTGCTTCTAGTTTTTCGGATTGAAATATCCTTCATTTGTGCCAACGAGTTTGACTGTTTTTTATTTAGATGGGCGGTACCAACCCGAGTCGAAATATACTAGGCCCTACTTTGACGCTCCTACTTTACGGATGAGTCTGAAGTTCCTAACGATAACGAACTAAGAAAATATTTTCCTTTCAAACGTACGAAATACGCCAGATTTTTGTTCATAATGTTGTCAATTGATGCCAAAGAAGCACACAAAAAATTTTTTAAATCTTTAAATTTGGTTGGGATTCTGGTGAGGCCCTGGCCAGTTTGCCGCAGCTCTAGTGTGGTCCTGATTTCAAAACTGGTGAATACCCGGCCCATCAAGATTAAGAAATTTTTCTTGGATTAATTATTTGTAATATTTGATTACTTAACTACTTATTATATTTTTCAGAAAAAAAATTCGAATATCTGAAGCCACAATCTCTTTTTACCCATTGGTTGGATTTCTATTTCACGTCTCTATTTAAAAAACGCTTCTTCAATTCATTGACATCTATAGAAATAACTCAAAATATTTCTGAGATCACTAAATAAATGTTTACATTTTTCTGGTGTTTTGTAGATATGTTTACGATTTTATATAATATTGATAATACGATCATTTTTTCATGTGTAAACAAATGACATTAATCTGTCAAAGGTCTCTGAATTTAAAAAGACATGAAGGAACTGTCGCTTGCTGCCTAAATCCTCAGTTTTTAAGTTAAGGTGCCCGTATTCAAGAAATGACAAGGATCTCGCATGGACATACGTGAGTTTGATGGCTACTTCGTACGCTCAAGAAGTGGATAAATATGCGCATAAAGAATACTTAAGGGTCCAGCGGAATCAAGATCTCTCTTTCTGAGTACGAGGACAGAATCAAGTGACCCAGACCTATGAAAAAAAGTAGCAAAATACTTTTTCCTGACTGGTACCAATCTTCATCTCTCAGACGAATATCCTCGAGATAAAATCTTTTCCAAAGAAACATACTCCTGTATGAAAAAAAATACACAACCAAAAAACTGAAAACTTTTTAACAAAGTAACAGAGACTAAAGCTGACTTAACTACTTTATTACCCAAACAAGCCTCGTTTGTTTCTCCCCCCCCCCTACCCCTCCAAAAAAAGAAAAAGTATGAAGTTAATTGTGGAATAAAATGATTTCATTATAGCTCCACAAGAGGGCACGGGGACACTTTCTTTTATTTCACACCTCTCGAAACTGGTCGTGAGATAAAACATCCCGACAGATTTGACTGATAGAATGGAGTCCCTTACACTCAAAGAGACGACGATAATTCATTCTCATGGCCCTGGGAGAGCAACGGCTAATTAAGCAGTGTAGTTCTGATACCTGCTTAGCATTTCTTTTATGAGAAAAAATGAATGCTCACTTTTCTTCGGCTAAATGGTCACAGTTATTAGGCAATTTGCATAATATAGCATAAAAATGCGTTGTATACGAGTAAGGAACATGATGGCTT
>JAUESI010000033.1:818916-865511 GCA_032275145.1 Synergus laeviventris | reverse complement strand
TTACGTGATCTATGAGACCAAAGATCTACGAAGATCTGATTTTCACATTTAAACGTTTGGAGGGGATCAATATCAAGAATACCATTATACTAAATTAAATATTTCATATTGAAACATTCGAAATTAATTAATGATAAAAATGTAACATATACTATTTAAAATCCGTTAAAATTAAGATATTTGATTGAATTGATTATTTGTCTTTAGATTGAATTGAATTTAAGTATGATATTTTGACAGTATGCTTTACGATTAAAACGAAAACTATCTCGCAATAATTTTTTTTAAAGTAGAAGAATGCTTTATGAGGTAACAAAATCTATAACCGGAATTGTTAATTTTTATTTTAAAATTTTTCAATTTTTGTTTAAAGAAAGGTGCCCTATATTCACGAAGAATTCTCACTTAAAATTCATAAATTGTAAATATTTTTTTTTGTTTTACGATTTAATTTTCAATTAAATTATTTATAAAATTGCTTCAAATAACTCCCTTTCGTCCCTGAAAGGGAAAAGCAAATTGTGGTATCCGATATTACAGTATCTAAAAGCCATAAAAAATTACTTTTTACTCTTTGAAAAAAAAAGTCAAATTTTCAAATATTATAAATGTCCGCAAATTTCTTACTTTTTCATAAAATGTATTAATATTATAGGTCAATCGATTCGTAAACTTTAAATTATGTCAAAGAAAAAATTTTTACTGTAAAAAACCCATTTTTAAATTATTATATGACCACGACTTCTTTATTCTTCAATAAAATGAGCACATTTTGAGATATTGGTAGTGCAAATAAACCCTACAAGAAAATGGATTTTGCAACGAATACAAAGCAAAAATAGTGAAACATATTCAACAATAAACTATAGTGCAAAAAGTAATGAAAAATGTATCTAAAAATATAGTTAAAAGTAAAAAATTGTTCAAAATTTAAAAGTCACGATTTTGTTGAAAATACAATTATCAAATTTTAAACCTTTTTTTTTAGTTTTTGATTATCTGAATCTTCATTATTTTTTGTTTTGACGTTAAATACAATAACGCTCTTTTTTTAATAATGATCTTTGCTAACGAACCCCAAAAATATTGTAGCTCTCGGCTAGGGTCTCAAAACGTGGAGATTTGATATTTAAAAAATTAAGAAAGCGGTTTTTTGCCTAAAACCAATGCCTTTTCATATGAGGAGAATGTAAAAATTATTCATGACTGATTGAGTGGATATTACAAACGGTTTTGTTTGCGAGGTGAATCAAGATGAGACACAGGCGCAACGGTGTCAGGTGCCACCGTCGCTCAAGGCAGTGTATGAAAATGCAATGCAAGCTATTAAGCATCGAATAAGGAGGCAGCCTGGCACGTAGAGGTATACGCCCAAGATCGATCAAAGTTCGTCGACTCGCAAGCACTGTCTGATAACTCTTCGAGCTTGGCGCAAAACTTCCAACCGTGACGCTGTACTAGACGCACATTACCATATTATACTTACAGGATCTCACAGCCATATAGTACTTTAGCAGACTTGTTCACTAACCATTTGCTAAGCCAAAACTTTTTCAATTTTAACTTCATTTTCAGAGTTGTAAATAAAAGTTTCCTTCCCAGTCTGCCTTATCGCACAATGCCAATTTACTGTTTGAATTATTGTCTATAATCTGTATTTCTTACAATCTGTATTTCATAATATATTTCTGTTTAGTCTTGTGAGAAAATATTAGTAATGAAATATGCAGTGCTTTCATGAAAAACAACTAATTCACAACTAAGATTTTCAAAAATTTCAGAAACTTATAACTAGAAATATCAGTCAAAATGTTACAAATTGCTTGGATGTTTATAATTTAGAAAGTTTGCAATTTGTAGTAGGGAACTTTTTTGTTATTTTTTAGACTTTTAACATAAACTAAAATTTAAACAAATACAAAGTACTCACTTTAGTGGTGTTTTCTAGATCCGCCGCCTCCTTGACTTTTTTCAAAGTATTTAATCCGGGTGGCTAAGGTCGTTACCACCGGTTATCGCAAAGATTGCATACTCGAAAGGCTGCCTCGTACTGTCATCACGTCATCGAGATAACTGACACTAGACACTTGCACGACGAACACAATTCAAAATTCCTACAGTTTATTACACTACAAAAAGTCCAGTCTTACACTTTTTGTGATTGTCACTCGACCCGCACGAACAAAAGCAAAACGAAAATAAAAAAAAAACAATTCGGAGCAAGTCTGTTCATCAAACTTTCCACGAACATTCATCAAGCAAGTAAAACAACAATTGTCCTTTGTCTATTTTGCTGTCGATATCATTGATCAAAGAATCAATTCCTCAAAATGTTCCAATGAATATATCATCACTTGAATGGACATAACTCCTGTCACAACACTCGCGAAGGTTATGTTTACAAACCGATCGACAATTTCTGCAAAATTAACCCCAACAAAATGCTTATCCTACTCCGAATTTACACACGTGATGCCAATAATTTCTCGAACGCAACTGACCGTCCCGACGAATGGCGTGATGGGTAATTTTCCGGCCTCGTGTGAACAGTTAATACAAATCTGGGCGGGAGGCAGACAGAGATTTCCTCCGCCCGTCCAAGGTCGCCTTCAGAACATACTTCAATAACAAGACTTCGAAATGAATTTGATAGAATTTTGAAAAATATGAGGAGTTGAGGAAATGGTATTCTAGAAAGTCAAAGTCGATCAGCTGATCACCACGCGCTGTTATGGCAACAACACTGGCACATGTAAGCGTGCGAGGCTAGGAACAATTGTCAATTAGGGAAAGAAGAATGATTTTACCGAATCTTTGAATTAGATGATGCTTTATCTGAGTGCAGGAGTGCGTATCACGCCGGAGTTCTTGAGCGTGACTAGTGAAGAAAATAATCGCGAAGATAACTGAAACGTAGGCACGTCACAATGATCAGGGTGGTAAAGGTTCCACTTGTCACTCGACACGATGACAACCAGAGACTATTGATGAATGAATCACAAAGAGGACTATACAAGCGACATACGCCATCCGCTCCTATCGCCAGCCGGGCGTGCACTGGCCATTCTGCTTACTGCTAGACTCCGCGCTTCTCAATACCTACTCGATCCAACTCGACCGCCTTCGTGCTTCCACCGAACCTAGCCGACTCGCCAAGTTCTATAAAATTTTAGTTTAAACTTAAACACATTACAAATCTATTATATAATTTTTCTGACGTTTAAATTAAACACTTTAGCTTATAATCATTCAGTCTATTGACTATTCTTGTGTGATAAAAAAAAACTCCCAGTGACCGTTCATTGGCGCCATTGCCGTTTTGACAATTGACACTGCTGCCAATCGATAAAAATCAAACCGGGGATTCTCGTTCTTTTTACTTTTTTAATACGAAATTCAAATTCGCAATTCAATTTCAAAGTCTGTATCAACCGTTATTAGTCATTATTAATAGTTAACACTTATCAATTCTAAACAAATTAGTTTTAAAAAAACTCCCAGTGTCCGTTTATTGGCGCCATTGTCATTATGACAATTGACACTGCAGCCAATCGATAAAAATCAAACCGGGATTTCTCGTTCTTTTTACTTTTTTGATGCGAAATTCAAATTGGCAATTCAATTTCAAAGTCTTTATCAACCGTTATTTCTAAACAAATTAATTTAAAAAATCAATTTTTCTTTAAAATGTAAGGTAATATCCACCAATGTTGATGTAAGCCGAAAACATTATTTTAAGAAATCATTAAAAACGTTAAAACTGACTTTGTGCTTGATTAATTCTTATTTCTCTGAAAAGCTAAACAGATCCACATAAATTCTAAATTAATGTTTTAAAGTAATGTTTGAAGGGCGAAGAATAATACTTAAAAATTCTTCACATGAACATGTCCATACTTTATTGAGCCCCATAGATCCAGTCTATATAATTTGCATGATATCGATAGTCATCTTGATTCTTGAAGAAGGATGGCGAAACCATAATTATTATGTCATCTTTTCTCATAAAGACATTAACTCTCCCAGGATAATCTTATCTCTTTTCTGCGTCTACTCTGCCACGTACAGTCATATTCCTCAACTGTTATTTAGTGCTGACTTCTTCGACTTCTCTTTGAGTAATAGAGAAGAAAGAAAAAACATTTTAAGTACTTTTCATCACTTGTAAATAAGAAGAACAAAATTTCTGTCCATAAGTTTCTATTAAACTTTAAGGCAGTTGAAACGAAGTTCTAACTTCAAAATTCGATTTCCTCATTTTGCTCCACAGATGTTATAATTATAGATATTTTTTCTTTTTGTAAAAGTACTCACTTTCCAAATAAAAGTATGCATACAGAGCGAAAAAAATGCTCTGTAGTCACATTTCAATTTTCAAAAGAGTATGTCTAAAGATCGAAAATATACTTAATTATAATATTTTTTGAGTAAACTGAAGAAATAGAATAAACAATTTTATCCTAATTCTAAAACTATTTCACATGATTAGTAAAATCAACCAAAGAAAAAAGTAGAAAACCAATTTTTGCAAGAAAAAAATTGTGAAGACATTAATTTGCTAATTTTCTTTTAGATAAATCTCATACAGCGGGAAATCAGATCTATAAGCTGCCCATCGACATAATCAGACCTATCCTGAAATATTGTCCGCCCATGAGATCAGTTGTTCCATCTCTGAAGATAAAACCCCAGATGGGCTTCACCCAGAGAAAGTTATAGCCAAACCGTTTTAACGTTTTTAACACTGCGTCAAAGTTTATTTACAGCTTCAATAACACACACGTACTTCAAAGCTGAATGTCGGATAAAATTTAACCCTGATCACTATCTCCACGCAAGAAGAAAAGCCTCAGAAACTTAGTATAGCTACTGCAGTTAATTTCTTTAGTGCAGAATATTTCTTGACAAAAATATGATCCTTACTGCTGGAGTTTCTCCATTTGAATTCGAAATTCATTTCCCAAAAATTAAAAAATTAAATTATTATCCAGAACTGAAGTCTGGATAAGAGCAAGGGTTGGAGAGAGTTCTAAAAATAGAAAGAAAATTAATTAGCTTTATAAGATTATTTAACAATGATGAATTAGTTAGTACTCACATTACGAAATTATAATTTAGACTCGAAGGTTTAATCGTGTCCAGATATAAATGTTAATACGAGCATTTTATATGCGGAATGCAGTCGCGAAACTCAGTCGCTTTTGTAAACCGCCCGGACGTATATGGTCGAAATATGTTGCAAGTTGAAACGTAACGTGTATAAGATCGTGACTGTTGTACAGATTTTCGTTTTCCACGCTTTAACTTCAATTTCAAGAGCATTGCACCTTATGTAGGCAAAAAAAGCTCATTTACAGAAATTACATTCTGTACTTAAAAAAACTTATTTTTAATTAAAATTCTTAACATAAGAAAATTTTAAAATTTAATTTAAGTACTTTATTAAATTATTTTTTAAATTTATATTTAATTTGAATTTCGCGTTATAAATTTGCATCTACTCTCATCGAACAATCATATAGATTTTAAACAGAAAGCTAGAGTCATCTCTTGGAAACAAACGCAACTACATTCACTTCTAATACTTTACAAGGTAAATACATATACCTAGTATTTTTTATAAAAAAGTGTAATATAATTGTGTTAAAAATAATCATTTATTTTTTAGTTAAATTCAATTATTTATCTTAATGTTAATATTAATTATAAAATTTACAAGTGATTGTAGCACCATGAAAAAAGTGAGAATAGCATCCATGCAAGTAGAGAAAGCACTACAGTTACTAACGTGTAATGAGCGTATTGCAGTCTGAAAAAAGTATAATATGGATTAAGAAACTAACTTAAATTTAAATTGAGTCAAATGAAATAAAAGATTATATTCTAATATTCACCTTTTATAACGAATTCGGGCAGGTTCTATCGTCTCTTGAGGATCATTAAGAATAAACAAACGAATCCCTCGAATTTGATAACAGAGGAAGTCATCCCAATCCAGATTTTCTATGTTGAAATCGAACTTCTTTCGATCAACTTTGTTTAATCTTTTATAGAGTTTCTGGTTTGCTTCATTTTCAAAATGCCACTCCTGACTCGAAAAATACGAAATGACGTCCATAAATTTGTGTATTTTTCTGTAGGTTTTCATCAACCTACAAACAAAATTCCAGTTATTAAAATCTATAAAATTAAGATCTCATATTTATGTATAAAATATTTCATTTGGATAAAAAGATTCTTACATTGGCTTCTTTCCTATGAAGTAAAGAACACAATCTACAATTGATGCTGGGACTAAATGTAGAAAAATTAAGCAGAGATTGTTGGCCCATAAATGTTGGTTTAAAAACATCATATGATACCAGACGATGGAATTAGACGGTACTTCTTTTCCATAAAATTTGCTCACATCCATGAAATTTCCCCAATTTATTGGATTTTGGCTAGATGATACACAGTTGTAAATCGGAGGCTCTTTGATGATTAACTTTTCACTCCTGAAAACACAAGATTACATATTTATAATTGTTTTAGTTTAATTATTTTAGTTTAATTAATCATTTAAAAATTTTCAACTTCAAATACTTAAATCTTTAAATTTTACATAAACACTCTACCATTGGTTAGCAATGTCCCAAGCAGCGACGACGATATTATTAATCACTATGTCTGCAGGGATGATTTCCGCAAATTTATGTGGCTTACAATGGAGAGTGCGAAGTAAACCAATACAAGAACCCGTGACGACACCTGTGGCACCATAGAGATTATTTGTCCACCCAACAATTGGCTCTTTCCAGGTGGAAATTACAATCGATGGTCGAACGACACAAGTTGGAATTCCAGTTGAATATACTCTTCCTGCTTCCTCAGCCATTGCCTTAGAAAAAGCGTATGTGTTAGGCCATTTACCCATCAATCTGTGAATTTAAAATAACTTCAATAAGCCTATATCTACTTATATAAAACTGAATGTCTATCAGAACCAAAGTTTGCAAGACGTTATAAAGTTATATTTTATAAACCTTTAAAATCACTTTAAAATTCCGTAAAATTCTCTAAAATTACTTGAAATCTCTCAAAATTTCTTAAAATGCAGAACAACGATGGGTAAATTTCTACTAGTGATTAAAAAATCAAACAGATGATATTAATTTATCTTTTTTCTTTTACCGAGGAGTTAAATATTCCAGTTTATCATCATCCAACATGTCTACCAGGCTTAAAAGCTTATCAACGTCCATTGGAGGTGGATAGAATTTTTCTTCTATATCTTTTGATATGCAGTGTGAAAATGCTGTTGAGATGTGAACAAATGACTGAAATTGATATTAAGAGTATATTAGAACAAGCTATAAGAATCTTCATTTTAATATTTAGAATATTTTTACATCCTATTTTATACACACCTTCAAATTTTTCATTTCTTTTGCAAGTTGTAGCATCAATTTTAAGCCTCTCACATTAATGTTCACAGCTTGACGAAGTTTCTCATCAAATCTCACTGTGGCAGCGCCGTGAAAAACTACATTAGTAGTCTCTTGAATTAATTTTCGATTTTCTTCAGATAATCCTAAATCACACATTCCAGTATCACCTTCTATCACGACAACTTTAGAGACAAAGTCTGGCTGTTCCTTTTTCAATCTTTCGTACAACTAACAAGGAAATAATAAATTAAATCTAAATGAATTAAAATCAGAAGTTACTCTGGTAAATTTGAATATCATTAGAAAACTTACAGCATCATCAAAGTATTCCTTGAAACGTTCTTGTGCAGATTTTCCTTTCTTAGCCCGAAGAAGCATATACAACTTTTTCATATTCGGACAGCATCTGAAAATCGAGAAGGTTTCTAGAAATATTATCTGAAGTATATCTGAATTTTCATATTTGGTGGAATCGTACTTGAAGAATTCTCTAATATGACTTTTTGTCGAGAAAACAAAATCCTGAATGTGGAAAAATACCGAAACAATAATTCGCGAAAATTTAAATTCCCGAATAAAAAAAATATTACCGAAAATGTTTATCAAGAAAATTTAAATGTGCCGAAAATATTAATTAACAAAACTAAAAAATTATTATTATTTATTAACTACTACTTTGTTCAAAACTTCTGTTAAAAATTTCTTTAAAACTTTTGTCCAAAACTTCTCTAAATTTTTTTTAAAATTTTTTTTCACAAATTTCTATTCAAATTTTTTTTTAATGTTGGAGCAGAAGTTTTGTACAAAACATTAACATTTTTTGAAAGAAAAGTTTATTTTTTATTTTTTGGAATTTGAAATTTTAGAAATAACTTTTTGGGTATCTTTCCATCTCATTCGGGATTTTGTTTTTCTAGCAAGAAATTATTTTCCCTCAAAGTTACAAAAACACATTTAGAATTCCAAGAAACTTATACGCAAATCCTATAATAATTAAATTCTAGGAAATCTATCAACAATGATATTACATTTCTTTTATTTTCATACTTTCTTTTATTTTCCATCAATGTTTTTCTTAATTTATCATTTTTTATTATAACTCTCTTAACCTTTTGAGGACTATAGTTAAATTGACCTCTAATATTTTTTTATTTTACTGGTAATAGTCTAATAAGAGAATTGCTTTTAATATATTTTATATATTTTCTAGAACAAATTTTTGAAATTCCTTGTCTTAAATTGAAAACTTTGCTTACCTCAAAAGTTTTTCCAGCAGCAGTTTTCCAATAAACCCGGAACCTCCTGTCACAAGAATATAACATCCATCAAAAAATTCAGTAACTTCGCTTACTCCTGTTTCAAGCGAATCCAATTCCTCTGCCATACCCACAAACTCTTCGATGTAATCTCGACTTGTGGCCTGAAGTGCCATCGCAATTTTAATTATTTACTAAAAAAAAGGAACACAAATTTATATTATTATCTTTATTAATTCATATTTAATTCACATCATTTTAATAAACCTTAATAAAATTGTTTTTCTTCCACAGGAAATTAATCTATAAAGTTTCAGTTAAATAATTTAATTACCTCTTTTAATGATAAATTATTTAAATTCTAGTTTTTGATTTGTCATGAAATTTAAGAGGATATATGAAAAATTTCTGGTGGTTTTCACTTATTTAATTTAACGAAACACTGAGCTTCGAAATGAACTCTTCAGCAGTCAGAGAACGACTACTTCCTGCAGGTTTCCGGGCACTAATAAGAAAGTAGAAAGAATTGCAAGCGTCGCTGAAGGTAGAATGCTTAATAACTCCTAAAATTTGAGTCGTTGACGTCAGATACTTAGAAAAACAATGTCCAAATATTACTGACGCACTAGTACTCATTAAAAAACGAAGAAAAACTTTTTATAGATCAATAGGGAAATTTGAACTAATTTAAAAGTCAAATCAAAGTTGATACCCATGAAACTATTTTGATTTAAAAATGTATTGTTTTTTTGTACTTCCTGAATGTACTCGGTGAAAGTCAATAACCTGTACAAATATATGTATAATAAAAAAAATCGAGTGAGTGACTCGTTTAAATAATGCATTCTGAAGTCAAGTTCTTTCTGACCTCTTGCAATTTTTTGTACAATACTGGTAGAATCAGAGGTTGTGGCTGATATATTAGAAAGCTTAATTAAAATAAAGGTTTAACTTTAAGAAATACAAAATATTTATAGAATAGAAATGTTAAATGCCCACACCAAATATTTGCACACATAAAAAATATAGATTTAAGAACGATGACATTTTTATTCTTAAATATTCCCATTCATTAATTATTTCATTGTAATATATATATATTTTGTAAGTGAAGTGATATATGTACATATGTTGTAATATAAATGGCCATTGAATAACAATTAACATGTACATACAATCACATTGTAACCAAGATAATTATTATGTGCAAACGTCTCGTTACTTTACATTTTTAACTCTTTTCACCTTCTCTACGAAAGTTCATAACAATCAAATTTGGAAATGATAAAAAAATACTCAAAAAAATTAGCTGTTTTTTTTTTAATAATCCGTGAATAAAATTTAATTACTATCCACGAAATATTTGTCGTAATAAAAATAATCAGCACTTTTTAAAATATATTCTATAGTTTACGATGTTTTTGTTAGAAATAAATTAAAGGAATATCGTCGAAAGCAATATAGCACAGCGCGCAGCGCCTTTTCAATGAAAATAAAAATTTTTTCTACATAACACAATTTAAAAAAATCTCGTTGAAGTTGATCCAGTTTTTGATAAACTTATCTGCAAAAAGAGTGTATTATTCAATTCAGATAAATATACAAAAAATAAATTTTTAAAGGTCTTGCAGATGAAACAAACTTTGATTTTAATTAAAAGCCAGACAAATTTACCCTAAACTGGATAACTGAATCCTCATAAACAAAAACATAATCTCACTGATAAAATTGCATATTTTAACTAATCGTCCAGAAGCATACGCAAAGGATCTTCAACGATTTGATCAGCTGTTTTTTTCAGATCCCTCGTGATCGCCTTTTTAATCGATGAACGGCTCTCTGTAGGCATCGACATTGAAGAGTTAGGTTTTCCAAAAATATCATCTCCATCACCATCATCATCATCATTGAACAAAGATTTGGTCTCCCTCGTAGGTTTTTTTGATATTGTCTTTTTGAATGCGAAGAGGTCTTCTTCTTCACTAGATTGATCGCCGAAAATATCTTGCATATTAGAAGTCTTCGTTTTATTTACACTGACATCAACTTTGGGGATTTTCACTTGAGTACCATCTGCAAAGAGGTGCTCTTCACTATCGCTTTCAAAAATACCTCTCTGGCTAACCGAACCTTGTTCGGAAGTTTCAGTTTTCTTCGATTTACTCGCATTAACCATTTCTGCACTTTTATTCTTAGACGTCGTGCCAAACAAACTATCTTCATCGTCATCGTTAGTATCATCATCGAATAAACTAATCCTTGTATCCTTCAATGGCTTCATCCCAGATTTCACTAGCGGTGCCGAAAACAAATCCTCACTCGCATCATCGAAAAGCAAGTCCATCTTCTTTGTAGAAGTAGTAGATGTTTCCTTCGCTTGATTGGAAGTACTCAAAAAAAGACTATCGTCTTCATTGAATAAAAGTGCATTACTCTTCTCAGGCGACGGTGTTTTTGTAACAAATGCAAAAAGTTGACTCGGATCTTTCAAAGGATCAGGATCGCTGTTCCGCAATGGATCAAGAGGAGAATCTTTATTTTCATCTTGAGAAAACACATCTTGTGGTTCCGTACTTTCTTTATTAATGATACTTTCCACCGTTTTCTCTAGTTTCGGTTCGTTTTCCTCTTTCTCGATACTTTTAATCGAATCCTTTGCCTCCTTGTCAACTTCCAATGAAGAGGAAAGCATGACAGCATTTATCTTATCAGACTCTTCGTTAGCAGAATTTACTAAATCATCCACTGGTGACATAATAGGCGCTCTTCCAAACAAAGAATCTTCTCTGAAAGGATCTTCTGGTAAATCAGGTGGAACGTCAAACAAATCCTCCTCATCAGTGGATGGAGAAAGCAAAGTGTTTTTATTTGCAGTACTTTCTTTACTCAAACTACGCTCAGATTTATCATCTATTGCTAAAGAAAGACTAAATTCTGTATTACTGGGATTATCAGCCTTATCCGCTATTATTGTTGGCACTATCAGTCTTTCACTATTGGAATCGCTTATGACTTCAGGCCTTGGTCCAATCTCTTTGTCTCTAAATTCATCTTCATGATCTACATCAGGATTCTTTGATGAGTCTACAGCATCGAAATCTATTCCACTTTGACGAAGTGCAGTTTGCCGAGCACGTCTACTTTGTGGTCGACGTTTTACAGGAATTCGTACTCGACTCTGAAAATGAAATATAATTGATAATCTCAAAATGGTAAAATAAATTAGATTTAAAATATTTTTAATTAAGTTTAAAATCTTACCTTTGAAGCTGTGGTCAAGATTTCAACGTTTGATAGTTCATCAAAGCTAATAGCTTCTTCTTTATTTTTATTTATGATCAACATCGATTTTGAGGATTCCTTCCTAGGCAAACTATCGACTGCAAAATAACAATTGATTAAAATAAGAATTAAAAATAACTAGGAAAATTCTATATGTTAGAAAAATTAAAATGATTAAATGAAAAAGGATAAAAAATATTCTGCAATTTCGTTTTGATTTTGTATTATAACTTCCCTTCCTTCATTCTTGTTGTTGAAAACATACTACATATTGTTAATCTTGACAATCTTGACGAATGAATTTCAAAATTAAAACATTACAAATTAAATCATAAGCCACCATATTTGCAATCGATAATGAATGATCAAAACGCAATTTCCTTGAAACTGTAAGTCATTGTTTTACTCTGTCTCTTTATGATACGTAATAGTTCACGCAATAGTGCAGATAAACCAACGTAAGTAGATTTCAATTAAATTTTTGCAATCGATTTACGTCATCATGCTTGTTAGAAGTACCACGAATAACATTAATATTTTAATATCTTAAAAATGAAGGATTTTTATTTTTTAAATTTATTTTTGAATATTCTACTTCAAATTGGACCGTAAACGGACGAAAGAATATCTAATTATAATATTTATTATTAAGTAAAATGGAGAAATCGAATTTTGAGATTAAAACCTGGAATCAACGTCCTTAACCAAAAATTACGTACCAGAGACACTTGTTTCTTTTTCGGAGCTAGGTATGCTCAAACTACCTCCATCTTCGCTATCACCTTCCAAAGATTCTTCTTCCTCTTCGTTCTTTTCTTCATTTATTCTTAATACCGTATGTGTATCAGTAGGCGACAGGATTTTCAATCCACCCATCTTTCCCATCAAATCTTTGATTTTGCCGGAAACTTCCCGGCGAGAAACTTGACTTATTTTTTCCGTTGCCGACGAAGATGTAGAATGAACATTTAGAGTCTTTGGAGGATCTCTTTTTGAAACACAAGCACCATCAACAACATTTTCGTCCGTTTTTTCCTTTTTAATCTGATTTCCTCTCAAACTAATATTATCAGGTTTCTCAGGTATCTTAGGTGTCATTTTGGCTTCTACATTTGGCTCAATAATTTCTGAAGATGTAGTTGACTCTTTGAGAATTTCGCTATCGCTAGAATCAGTCTTAATTTTCCCGAAATTTTCTTCCACCTTAGTTGGCAAGGGTGCTTTTTGGCTGAAAAGATCGTCATCCTCGATATCATCATTAAATAATCCACCTTTACTTGCTGCAAAAATATTTTGCGAGGAATCCTCAACCTTATCTACAGTTTCTGTTTTCACTGTTTTTTGTATATTCGATTGAATGGTGCCCATGATTGAAGAACTCGACGTCAGTGATTCAGTTGGCAAATTCATATCATCATCGAATATACTCGGAAATTTACTTCCCTGTTTCGATAAATTAGAACCAAATAAATCTTCCTCGTCACTATCGTCAAATAAACTCGTCGATTTTACCAAGGAATTTTCTACAGAAGCCTTCGGTGCAACGATCTTAGACGAATTACTTTTGTCTAAATCTCCAAATAAATCAGAAGCTACTCCTGAAGTTTCTTGAGTTGAAAATTCGTCTGTTGCTGCACTCAGTGGTTTGGTTTCAACTGCAAAAATATCAACATCTGGAGAGTCCTTCGCACCGAAGATATCATCGTCATCATCAAAGAGACTCAACTTCTTAGAGGGCTTCGACTTATCTTGAACCTGTGGATTTACTGAAACATTCACACTTTTCTGGGATCGATTAATAGAGCCTAAACCGAAGAAAAGCTCGTCCTCTGAGTCAGAGTCATCAAAGAGTGAAATCGCTTTTGATTTTGAAGACTTTGACTCGCCCTTTGGCAATGGAGGTGGACCAAATACGTCATCATCATCAAAAATGTCATCTTGGTAACGTGAACTTTCCTGGATTTGATTTACATTGCTAGATGAATTCGAATTTGTGCTGTCAAGAACTTCCGTTGGTGCTGCATACAAACTATCACTATTTATCTTTTCACGATAAATCTCCTCGGATTTCAGTCGGGTTGATGTCATCTGAGGTTGAAAATCCACCCTGCAAAGGAAAGATAAAGAAAAATTATATTTTAATTCATCATAGACCATTATGTAAGATGTTTTTTAAGGAATATATTTCGTTAGGAAATATATTATATTATTATCAGTGTAGGAAAACTTTAAAAATGTCATAATCATCAGAGATAAGTTAAAGACTATGTTTACAAACTGTAGTGCTAATTATGTGAATACCAAAGTTCGTGTTCAGATTACATTTTCAGCACTAAATTCAATCAAGTGGAAAATTATTAGAAACACACCTAATTAAAATGAACCTTAACGCCTGTAATTCTGGATATTAAATCTATATATAAAATTGTTTTTAATCTAATGTTAACAGATTTTATAAATTTATCTTAAATTTTCATCTTTATAAAAATTGAACAATCTAACTCAAATTCCACAATAGTTCTGTTATTTCCTAATAAATTATTAGCAACAAAACTTACAGTAACTATTATTTTTCACTTAAAATTATCACAGAGAATTTATTAATTGCGTTCCGAAGTCTGACGGAGTGACATTATGCGCACTTTCCTTTCAACACGGTGTAAATTCACTGTTAGTATAAGCGAGTAGAATAAATTTTCTAGGTTAAAGGCATGCAGAAATTTATTCATATCGCATTCGCTAGAATAATAGATCTAACTCTTTTGCCGAAGATTTCTACATTCCTCTATTTAAAATTCAAAGCAACAAAGAGTCGGTATAAAATCTCAAAATAAATGTACCAATTTATTAATCTTTTCTAATTTGGACTAGAAGAAATCTTGACAAGTGAGGAGTGGGTTTAGAATGTATAGAAATTTAGAACTTTCACATCTTCAATGTTCTCTTTCTCATAAGTATACTTTTGATAAGGTTCATTTTAAAACTTTTAAAGCGAATTCTTTATCATAATACCTTAATTTTTATGCTTTTATTTATTTTTTTTCTATTCTTTTAAATAATACTCGAATTATGAGTTTAATCATCTACTGCATTTCAAGTATTTGAAATCCAATCCTCTTTATCGAAATTTTTAATCAATTTTAAAAAACATCTTTTATTAAACAAATCGAAATAAGATTCTAAAAATAGTTCTTGTTTTAGACTTAAGACCTCTTTGACCAGTGTTATATATGTATAACGATAATGAAGATGATAATACAAAAATATTAATTAAAAAAATTGCAATAATTCTTCTTTGGGAACTTTTGAAACTGTAAAAAAGTCAAAGAACATTTAAATTCTTATAATTTTGTATTATTTAACATTTCATTTGTTTCTTTCATAACAAATGATTCATTTCTTAAAATATAGAAAAATTTTATAAGAGGAGAATAACACTCGCACTTGATCACTAATTTCGATAATAATCGAAAAATCATTATTTCATCAAGCGCTATCGTCATCGTCTTTTATCAGTTTACAAGTTAAGAATTTACACATTTTATCTTTATCGATGGGGGGTCTTGTCGTAAATATTTGTCTTCCTTTTAAACGCCTGATTAATCGGTGCATATATAATACTCTGATTTCGCGGACAAGTCATATTCCTCAAAGATTTTGTCAGTAGTTCTAAAAACCTTAAACTGCTTTTAAATATGAAGTTGTCGTTTCTTTGGCTTTTTTGCTTCTTTGCACTCTTCGCTTTTTCATTTGCTTTTCGTAAGTAGAATATATATAAAGCTTAAGTTCACTTGAAATTTTATGATATTTCATTGAGTTTACAAGTATTTTAGGGGATGTTATGAGATTTCATGGGATTTAAAATAATTTAAAGAAACTTGACTATATTTTGTAGGATCTTAAGTAATTTTAAGAGATTTAATAAGATTTAGTAGGAGTTTGAATAATTTTAAATGATTCAACAAGGTTTGATGGGATTTTAAATAATTTTAAGGAATATAAAATGATTTTACGAAAGATAATGAAGGTTTCCTAAGATTTTAAGTAACTTTATAAAGAATATAACGAATATAACGATATATATATATATATATATAAAAAAATTTTAAATCCTTTGATTGTTAGGTCCAATTGTTTCGAATCCTCTGAATCTTTTTAGCAAAAGGACAAAAGAGTGCAAAAATGAGAAAGTAATCGCGCGCGGGTCACAGTCACTAGTTAAATATAAAATTTTCATTAGATTATATTTAGTTGTCGGTTTTTTATCCTAAGCATGTTTCACAATTTATTAATAATATTTTTGAAATTTTTAGCTAAAGTCTGCATTTATAAAGGACGGCAGATGACGAAAGGGCAAATTGATATTGATTGTTACGTAAAAGCAACGTGCATGGCTGATGGAAAACTGAAAAAAGAATCTTCGTAAGTATTTATAAATCTGAGAACGTAAATACAATTTTCGAACCTGTAATTTTAAAACTTTAGCCATCAAAATAAAAAATCTTAACAAGAAAAAGAATTTGCATTGATAGTTTAATAAATTCTCAGTTCAAAATATACTAACATTATTGGAAATAAATGAGCTAAATAGTCATATTTAAAAATTTGTAATATTTGCTAACAGGTGTCCTAGATATTCCTGCTTACCAAAGAGTAAGGTAACAGGATACCAGAGGTTCGATCCATCAAAACCATATTCTCATTGTTGCGGTGGAGAAATTTGCGACGATCAATACAAAATTTACTATCCATCAAAAATGAAAATTAATTTTTGACGGTTATTATCTACAGACTGCATGTAATTATTTACCGGGAAATAATTTGTAATATTTTTTTGCTTCTCACTTTCTCGCAGTGATATCAGTATTATTCTACAATACAACGCTTTTTATATTTATGAATATTGTATTTATTACTTCATAATATAATACGTGTGACTACCTCAACCACACTTTAATTTGTCAATAAAAATATTTAGTATGAAAAGTACAAATTAATTATTCCCCGACTTCCTGAATCCAAAAGTCCAAAACGATTTAAGATTCCCGTTCACACAATCAGATTCTGTCATCCGAATTGCATGACTCATAGTGAGAACGCTTTAATCATGTTCGTCATTTCATGAAAGAGATGCGAACGCTTTTAATGAAAAATTTAACTTGATAATTCAATATTCTCTCTTCTGTTATGATTAAATGAATCTCTAACGCAAATTATATTTCTTTCTTCTTTGTAGTAAATTTCTCACCACTAACTTAAGGAAAACTGATCTATCTAATTATAACTATATCAAACAATACAATTTTAAACTAAAAAATTATATTTCAAAATTAAAAAGCAAATAAGGAGAGAAATTGAATTCCAATATGAAAATTTTGAGGTTTATTTAAACTTACCTTCATTTTTTATTTTAATACCAATTGTCTTGAGAACATATAAAAACGCAAGTATACTTTTACTTCAAAAGGCTCGGAGCACGCCAAATGCTTATTGAGATGTTGAACGAACTAAAGATGTAAAGATGCTTGCCTTGGAAAGCAAGGCAAGCACTCGAGCGTACTATTCAATTTAGTCAGTGACTAATGCCTAGATCATCTTTCAATTATCATTTCTGAGATTATATTACTTGAGAAAAAATCACAAGAGAGGGAACTTTTAAACACGTTTTTAAAATACATAGTTAATTTCAAAAACCGAATATTATATGTATTATTCAGCGTAAAAAAAACAGTACTAATTTTTAAAAAATTTTAAAGTAAAAAGAGAGAGAGAGAGAATAAAACAAAACAATAACATACCCTAAACTCGAACCATCTGTATTGTTGATACTAGAAGGCTGAATTGAAATTCCGCTGCTATTGGTGCTATTTTCCAGATTTCTATTTGAATGTGAAGCTTTGTTGGCTGCTACTATCGAACTTGAATCAGGAAGATTATCGTTTAATACTGGATTCTGAGTTCCGGAATTCGTTGCGTTGCTTGGAGTATTACTATAACTTGCAGATTCACTGCTTGAAGAATCCGAGGAACTTTGGCGAAATATCTTATTTGATAATTTAGAAGAGAAAATTTCGACACCACCCATAACTGGAATTCCTCCAACTGGTTTCTGAAATATTAATCGAGATTCATTACATCAAATTTAGATTATTGCGAAACGCTTTACCGTGAAATTAAAACAAACTGACCTTTCTACCGACCTTGTCCGTCGGAGTTTCAGATACATCGCGATTTCGCGGCTTGGAAGTACTGAAAAGATCATCTTCGTTGAGCTCATCATCATCAAAAAGATTCTTTACAGCGTCCTGAGTTTCTGGAGTGCTCGTTGCCATACTTCCCACATTCTCAGCGAATCCACTAGTAAGATACTTCCTGTCCATGAATTCTGCTTTATTTTGAACTTTCTCGTTTTTGGAAACACTTTTCTTGACGTTCTTGGTCGAGAAAATATCATCCGAGTCTTCCGAATCGGCATCTCCAAACAAATCATCGAAGGCAGACTTTGGTTTTGTTGCTGAAATTAGATTTGCTTAAATTTAAAATCAATATATTTATTTCATCTACAGTTTGATAAAAATTTAATTCATTTAAATGTAACTTACAGGTAGAACTTATTGGTGGTGGTATATCAATGCTTGAAGGAATCATGTTTGTCTTAACTGGTTTAGGAATAGTTGTGTTCCATTTTGCAGTTGAAGCATCATCATCAAATAATCCTCCTCCTCCTCTGAATAAATTTTCAGACCTATTGCTAAAAACATCTTCATCCTCTTCTTGTGCAAAAAGATCATCTGAAAAATAATAACTTCCATGATTAAAATGTTTTTTTTTTTTGGTTTATAAATTTTCTATTACACATACGTATTTTCTTTAATACAAATTCATTGGTCTCAATACCTTTTGTACGATTATTAATAGATGGATCGTTCGCTTCCTGCGTAATCACTGTTTTCTGAGAAGGAAGAACACTGCCTAATCTTTTGGCTAGTTCTTCAGCGAAGCTAGGCGGTCCGCTATTCGTGTTATGGCTCTAAAATTCAAAACATTATGTTATTAGACCATGAAATGAAATTTTAAGGATTTCTTATTAAAATATACAACCTTTGGTAATACACTAGTTGGCGTCATGGGTTCAGACTCAAGATTCAGCGTATCTTGACTCTTAGCCCTCAGACTTCCATTATTAGTATCCCTCGGACTGTTGCTATCCAAATTATAATCATTAGATTCGCTTGAAGTTGAAGACAATCTCGAAAGATTCGATTTTTTCCTATTGTTCGTATTTAGAATATCATCCATTCCTTTATTGTCTAAATGCAGCGACGATTCTTCATCATCTTCTTCCATTTGCTCAGATTCACTACTACTAGATTCTAAACCTATTTTGTTTGATGCTTCCCACTTTTCGGAACCAATTACGTATGGCAAAAGACGATTTTGATATGGATCCTTCGGATGCAAAACTATGCTGTAATTTAAACAAATATTTTTTAAAGAATAAATAAAACAGTTTAAAATTATACCATTCTTAAATTGCATTAAACAAACCTTGGCAACGCATTTTCACCCTCGTCTTCACTATCACTCGCGATGACATCCACTATGTCGTACTTTTCATTGATAATTCGTAAACCTTCCTCGATACTTTTGTTCATACTAGTTATAACGTCTGCTGCACTTTTTTCTTGATCCTTTACATTCTGTTAAAAACAAAAAATTTTAGAAAAAATAGAATTAGTATATTTTTAAGTTTTATGATTAATCTGTTATCAACACTTGTTCAGAGTTTTCGACAATGCAATGGAAATGGGTTCTCAATGAATAGTAGAATAAAGTAAAATCACTTTTGCAACTTGGTCAGTTGGTTTCTCGATTTCGACATCATCTTCTTGTACTCTGCTTTCGATAAACTGTGTGTTGGCCAAAGCTAACGACGTATTAGTAAGATTATCTACAAATACAGCAGTTTCATTTAAACGATTCGTCAGTGAATCCAAGGCCCCTTGCGTCTGATTAGCTTTGGTGGTTAGATTCTGTAACAAAATACCTTTGTATAATTGAATCTACAAAAGCTAGAAGAAAACTGGCTGCAAAATTGGGACAGCATTCAAATGTACTTACTTCTGAAAAACTTTGGAGATGTTTTAACAGTCCAGCATCACCGGCCAGACTCCATTCTCTTCTATTATTTCTCATTTCGTCTGTACACCAGGGATGATCCCATGATTTACATGTACCATGATCAGAACTAGTCGATCCATCCTGAGTAAAAAATTGTATTAATCTAGAAGTAGATCATTGTTTTTCCGCGTTACCTTGAGTATAACTCTATTTTACGAAAAATTGCTCCTTCCCACAAGATGTTATGCGCAAGGTGTATTATGAGAAAATGATTGTGTTGTTTACGTTCGCAAATTTAACCGCAAATGATAATTAAAAACTGACCATATTTACATCCATGATTGTACGGCAAGCACTTCCCCTGCCGTGGCTTTCTTTGACGACATAAAAGAATAAAATAATATACTGAAGGAAGGTTAATGACAGTCCGTTAAACACCCACTTGACAATCGAACACCATTGAATTGAACCTGTCACAAGTTTTTTACTGGGATTTAAATCGCAAAACTCGATAAACAGGAGCGTACACTAAAACAGCATAAAATATTTTTTTAATTTAAATTGTTTTCTCAAACTCTTTCAGAAGTCCAAAGCTCAAAAATATCTTTGGACAGCTAATTATTTTATTATATAACTATTTATGAGGTAAACATCATTATATGCGGATATTCAAAAAAAAATGAATTTAATCGAAAATTGACATAAATTCTAACCTATAAATCGGATAGATTACTCGGGTTACTCGAGTTACTTGATGAGAAAAAAGCTACTTGGACAGGAAATTTTAATTCTGATGAAATTTATTCATTGAACTTATCTGTTAAACTGCGTTTTAAATTTTTTAAATTGTTTTATTAATAAACACTATATCCACTATATGTACAGCACTGGATACGACGTTGCCAAATTGACAGCATTTCAATTCCACATTCCGTAATTTCGTTGGAGGATTCCGCAATTCCTCTGTTTTGCTCCAATGACCGACAAGAAAATGGAGTTGTAGATTGTTTGTCAATATTTTTTTAAATATACGTCCTGCTTGAGGTGCTTTTCTTCATTCAATTTCGGGAATGCGAGTGATATAAAACTATTTGCTGTGGTAGACACTTTGTAGTTCTAATTAATTTATCGAGATTTGATCATCCTTTCGTCGAGTATGCGATAAATTGCGTAGGCGTGCATGCATGTCACAGTATTCATACTACCTATATATGATGCCGTGAGATTTAAGAAAAGGGTGAGTTTATTTTTTTTTTGAATCTGCGGTCTTCATAACAGAATTTAGGTCGACATTTTTACTTATTCTACATACTAGGAATTTAAATTCTCCTTTCATACATACCTGATACTTCAAGTTCCTTCAAGATATTACTTACTTTTTCTTATTTGAATTGCAGTTTAATTATTGAAAGAAGAAGACACCATTTACAGTGAATTCTACGAAAATCTGCTTGATTCCGGACCAGTCGAAGTTGGTGTTAATGCTAAATTGAACAAACCCCCATGCCTGGCGTGCACTTCTACATGACTGAGAGTATGACGTTTTATCGAATATTTTCCATTAACGAAAACACCTCAAAAAAATTACTATCTAATCTAACAGAAAAAACAATGTTTCCATAATTTGCCTGGATAATTAATTAAGGTTTCCATTATTTTCAGTTAAAAACGAGCAGCAAAATGCTGAAGCAGAGAATTATGTGGTTACGGAACGTAGGCGACCCTTCTAAAGATGAAGAGTGTTATAAGCCATATTGCATTCTGTTTAGTTGATGCACAAGAAAGTGTCTTAGACCTTTCTTATTTGCTTTTATTGAATATTGTTATTGAAGCTCTTGTGGAGCTTTCTGTTTGTCCAAAAATACCTAGTGCTCATAAAACCACTATTAATGAAACTAAAACCGCGCACATGGAGCCAGGCTCTCGTCTGAGAACGATCAGCATTGTACAATTGACTTCGATGAACAATGAACCATTCGGGAAGCGGAAAACGTCAGGCGAAGGTTTTGGAAGAAAATTACTGGGATTGCAGTGTGTGCACCTATAGAAATACAGCAGAAGCATTCAAGTGCCTCATGTGTGACGTCCGCAAAGGAACTTCCAC
Organism: Synergus laeviventris; assembly: GCA_032275145.1. Taxonomy (NCBI): domain Eukaryota; kingdom Metazoa; phylum Arthropoda; class Insecta; order Hymenoptera; family Cynipidae; genus Synergus; species Synergus laeviventris. Next base: position 843,318 of record JAUESI010000033.1, on the reverse strand, counting down.
ACGGAAACCCCGGATGAACCCTCAATTGGTGGCACAACAGGTCTGCAATAATTTTAAAAATAATCAATTGTTTAAACAACTAATCTAGCTTTTCTAAGTAGATTTTAACCTTCTCTTTGATTCCAGTATCTAGATCACTAACAATGTTATTCTCGATTGGGAAAATAATGAAAATTTAATTGAAATTACAGGTTGCACAGCAACAATACGTGCCAATTTTAAAGCCAACAGGTAAAAAAGAAGGTGGAAGTGGAGGAAGTACGACTAGCAGTGGTAAAGAAAGAGAACGCAAGCTGGACAAGCCAAGGCGTAAGAACAGGCACCCCCCTAGACTTAAAAATATAGACAGAAGCACGGCTCAAACTAATGAAGTGACGGTTAACAATGTCACAGTCGTTATTACGGAATATAAGCCCAAAGTCAAAAAGAGCTCCGACCAGTCAGGTGTGTCTAGCAGCGCCTCTTCCGAAAACGGAAGTCAAAATGACTCCAATCAGGATTCCAGAAGTTTGGACATTGGAACCGATGCTTAACGCTGCCGTTATGTGTCGAAAATATGTGTATGAAATATTCTAACTAATATATTATGTAATGTATGTCAACATTGTCTATTGTCGTGCAACATGTGGACAAGGACTGTTTCGTCTGCCTTGAGAGAAATTTGAAAGATAGACTTCTTACGCTAATCATGGCCTCATGTCTTTTAGCGATCATTATTAGCGTAATCAATCTATTTCGATTTGAAACTTGTCAAGCGACCACTGCCAGAGAGCAAATATTATTATTTAAATACTTAAAACAACTAGATAGATTATAAATAGCATGTATTGACTCTTATTATGATTGGCTTTTACTAAATTTTATCTTTGTGAAGAACATCGCATCGGCGTGAAAATGTTTAAGATCAGCGTATTTACACTCTGACTTCCATTCGGGACATACCGATCTCTGTTCTTAGAAATTGCGTCGATTGCATATTAGAGTGAAGGATCCGAAGGGCAGGGAAAGAGACTCGGGTAAGTCTCGCCCTATCCCTTAGGTATCGCAAGCTTCGTAGATCTCTTGAAAGTGGCGGAGTTTGGTTACGTTTCGAAGGAATTCTTAATCAAGTCTAATCGGAATAGGACAACCATAAGGCGTCTCGAATAGGAGTCCGAGTGTACTTTTATTCCAACGTAATCAAATCAAAATCTTATTTTGTCTCTTAAAAAAGTGGTTTACATTGGAAGAGAGTGACAACGCCAAGCGGAACATTAAATTTGAAATAAATATTAATTTTACAATGTGTGTACGGATGATGAGCATGCAATGTTTTAGAAAGGAGTGAAACTTTAACTGTGAATGGAAACGTTTTTCGGTGATTAGACAAAGACTTTATGACACCTAGAATATGAATATAGATAATGATGTCGATTGATATTCGTTTAATTGTGCTCAATCAAATTTTGCAATCATGTAAAATGATCATTAATCTTTTAGTGAATAAATTTATTTGTGTATTTTCAGGGGTATTGTAAAATACTACTTATGTACTTTATAATCAAAACACTTAAAAAATAAGTTGCGTTCATGTAACGATCGATTTTTACAATAATGATTATTATACGTGTATTTGACTCCTATTGAATTTCTGGGTACAATAAATTTATACCGACACAGTAAGTCGATTCATTTTATAATAATAGGTGGAGGCTAAGCAAGTAAATATATACTCAAATTATTCGCTTGTATGAAAGTTTTTATTTTTTGGGCGACTGTCTCGCATTTTTTTTTATGTCGCTTTAGTCACAAATCGATCGCCAGAATAACCAAATTTGTCAAACATGTACTTAGAAAAAAAATGATCATAAGACCACTGCACAGCTACATATTGTTGATTGATCAAAACTGTGTCGAAAAATAAGACTAATGATACCTTTATCATTCGCGTGGCAATTTAAAAAACTTGAAAGTATTTTTTCTTTAGTATAAAACGTAATTCAAAGAATAGAACTATATTTTTATAAAAGTGCTATCTATGCAACTTCATTTACATTATTTTACTCTTACGTTTTAGTCTCAGTCTTGTTCTCGGTCTTTTTTTTCTTCTTTTTCTTGTGCGCTTTTTTAGAAGATGTAGAGTCAAGATTTATTTGTCCTACGTCTTCAGTAACTTCCATCATCTCATCTTCCGGTTCAATTTTCTTTTGAGGGTTTTTTTCACTAGTTTCTGGCTTCACTAAATCTCTCTGATTAAACTTTTCTGCAACTATAAACAATTAAAAATGTATATAAATATACAATTTTCTTTAACTCTATGTTAAAAAAATAAAAAGAGTTCAACTCACCTGAGGATATTTGAGAAAAATCGAAGACTTTGTAATTGTTGGACTTATTATCACCTCCTGCAGAAAAGACAAAAGGACTGTCTGGATTTGATTCGAGGCAGAGAATTTTTCCTAAATTGGTTTTGTTTTCCCAAACTAGTTGTAATTCTTGGACATCAAGAACATCCCAAGCTTTAATAAATCCATCATCAGATGTACTGACTAGCAATCCAGGACAAGTAGCACTTAAAGATAAGCCTGTGGAACAATAAATTTATATGTAGAGAAAAGTAATGATACAAAGTTTTGTAATCCTTATAAAATAAAAAATTTACCTGTCACTGCACTTTCATGAACTGATTTCTGCCAGAGAGGTTTCTCTTTTCGTACATCAATACATAAAATGTCACCATTATCGGTGCTAGCCTGCGAAAATGTTAATATTCTTAGATATTTATCTCTCTCTTTAATTCGTTTATACTCATAGGATTTTAAAATACTTATATGGTACTTACGAAGCAAGTGTAAGGGTTAAAATGATTCCACAATACTCGTTCCACCTCTCCAGGAGTTTCCCATGACAGGGACGTAAAACTGTCTTCAGTCCTGAAGTCGAACAATCTAACAAATCTGAAAAGATATTAAAAATGATTAAATTTAAATGTAGAATTTTAGTGAAAAGTAAAAGCAAGATAAAACATAAATCTAGATAATATTGATGACACTTACTTGTCGATAGAACCAGTGAGCAAATGTTGAGAGTTATTTGGATGCCACTTGAGCGTTTGTACTGCATCATTGAAAGACGACAATTTTGTAACCGGTGTGCCGTTTTCTAAATCCCATAATAAAGCAGTCCGATCCACAGACCCACTTGCCAATACATGACTAAAAAAAGATGTTTACTTAGACACACGAAAAAAATATATAGAAGAACAAATAAAAATTTAATTCAAATGCGATATTACTTACGTAAAATTCGTATTCCAGGACAAATCCAAAACACATTCTGTGTGACCAACATGTTTAATTTTTTTCTTCCTATTCTGTTTACGCCCCAATTTAAAAGCGGGCTCCAAACAGTCAACAATATCAAGATCCCACACCTTTATTATTGGCGTAAAATCACCAATAGCGCATAAATTACCTATAATAAAAATATTTGTTTAAAATCACATGAAAATAAATTTACAAAAATGCATCGAGTACTTATAGATTAAATATTTTTTTACCTGGTGAGGCATCTGAAGGATCAAAATTAAGCCACTCTATACATAGCGGCTGTGAAGGCAAAAAGATATCATGATGACAATAAAAGGATCCCTCTTCTTCGTTATGTACTGAAATTTATAATATGTGCATTAAAAAAAATACCACGTTATGAAGTAATTTGTCGTACTTTGAATAATTTTTCAATATTTTTATTTACCAAATACTTCCAGAATACTAGCATCCCCTTCGACATGGCCTACTAAAACAAGATTATCATTGGGTTTGATAATGTCATCTTCTTTCTCAGAGTCATTATCCTCGTCTTCCTTGATTGTTATCAAAGGGTCTTCATTAAAATCGGCTATGTTGTTAATAAAGCAGTGAATATCGCCAGCTGTAAACATAAATCGGTATTTAACAAATCTTCAAAAACTCTATACCTGAATTTCATTAATTAATATATTGATGTAGGTTTGCTTACACTCTTCATCGTAGTTATCGAAGCTGTACTCATCTGTAGGATCTTTAATAGTCATATCCTCATCTTCTACTTCTTCCATTTTAATATTCTCTTCATTTTTAGCTTTAGTACCTTTTTTGTGCTCTTTCTCTTCAAGTTTTGATGAAGAGGGACTGTTTTCATCTTCAGAATCAAGATCACTAAAAATAAGATTAGCTAATCAAATAAGAGAAATTTTATGTTCTCCGGTTCATCCTATGATAAGCTTTTTTTAAATTATCACACTTAAGCATAATGGTTAACAAAAGCGTGCCCATGACATTCTAGTTCAATAAATTATTGGTAAAATATGCAAAACTTAAAAAATGTAAACTTACTTGAGTTCTGATTTAGTTTGTTGTATGATTTTTTTCAATTCCTCGGCACTCAGTTGTACCTAAAAAAATAATATTCATAGAAATGTAAAACATTTATCACATAATAAATTATTTAAAGGAGAAAACTGATTTCCAAAATATCATTTGCAAATCTAACCTTATCCGGTACAGCTGCTGCGACACCTCTTTTTACCCAAGTGGTACACAATATTGCGTTTTTTGAATCCTGTTCTTCCATTTTTTAAATATATGTGAACAACCTTACAAAATTATTATTCGACAATATAAATAAGCATTTTAATATCGTCCGTTTTTATTTTATTTGAGAGAATATTAAAATGCACGTGCTCGGTCATATATATATATATATATATATATAATATTATAATCTATAGGGACGCACTACGCAGGCGTATATTTGTACCGCCATGTTTTACATAGCGCTTGGCGCACAATTCAAATTTTGGTGAAGAATAAATATTTTGTTTCAAGATTATGTTTGTATGTTGGTGTCTTATAATACATAATTTTAATGTATAAATATTTATTAATTATTATATTTGGTAATTAGTAGTGAGTTCAATTCTAACTTAAATTAAATGTCAAAGATCTTTGGTCAAAGTATACAGCTTGAACTTGGCGCTACATTACATGCGATGCATTGTGGGTGCATTACAAACATGGTAGCCAGATATGAGGTGTGCTGAATCTGCTGAATTGCTGATAAGACGTCAATGACGTCATTGACAATGTATGCGTATGACAATCAGAAAAATGTGGAAAAACATTATAACAAATGACTGAAACAAATTAATCATCATTTTTTTTTTTGAAAAATTTGCTGTATCTGCAAAGAAAAGTGCCCTGAATTTAAAAATATTTTACAACTTGTGGAATAAGTAAGTGTCGTTCTCTTATATTCTACACTTATTATTTTATAACTCAACTTTAAAGACTGTAATGAAAAGTCAAAGCATAACCTATAAGAATTATTAGATATATATCTTTCTGTGTTACAAAAAACAATAGAAAGCATAGAATTTTTTGATTAAGATAAAAATTTATTTAGATGACGCAAGTTATATCGAAATTTATACATAAATTTATATGCATGAGATAAATCAATGTTGATTTTTGTTTAAATTTTCAGAATGAACAGCTCATCAGATCCCCGTCGTCCTGAGAAAGAGATTCGTTACAAGCCAGCTGTAACTAGCAGTCAAGCTCAACCAGGAGATGATTTGACACCAGACTACATGAACATCCTTGGGATGATATTCAGTATGTGTGGCTTAATGATGCGTCTCAAATGGTGTGCTTGGGTAGCCCTATACTGTTCCTGTATCAGCTTCGCTAATTCTAGGGTGAGCGACGACACCAAACAAATTCTCAGTAGCTTCATGTTATCTATTTCTGCAGTAGTTATGTCATACTTGCAAAATCCACAACCAATGACCCCACCATGGGCATCTGCTATACAATAAGTTAATCTTAAATCGCGAATTGTTTATATTTCACTTTACTCAGAGAAGCAGGTGAGACTTATAGCTCTATTACCGAATTTTATAACAAATGTTTTTTGCATTTTCATGGATGAATAATTCATAGAATACGTATTATGTTTTTTTGATTTATACACAACAATATAATATTAATGATTTAAAGTCTTAGAAATTTTCGACTCTTTAGAAGCCTACTCGGATATTTATTTGTAATTAACACTTATCAAGACCAAATAGAAATGGATAGGGATATATAATATGTGTAATGGAAATAAATAATAAATTTCAACTTTTATTACAGTCGAATTATTTCTGTGTTCCTGAAAGATTGACGAGAATAAAGAACGGCAGACATTAAATTTATAATTCAATTAAGAATTTTATTATTTATAAATTATTTCTTTTCATTTGTTTAGTATTAACACAGTTCAATTGATTTCTTTCTACAAGTACTCTCGATAAATATAATCTATAGCACTTACAATTCTCAATACTATTCGATATTTTAATTTTTCTAAGCGTAAGTTTGTAACTACAATAAATAGTCATTTATTCCCGCTATCAAGGAGAAAAATTTCTGAGTGATATCCTTTTAAAGTTTATACACGTTTTAAGCATTTTTTGAAACAAGAGTTCAAACTACAGATATTTACTTATAATTTTTTCTATGTATATTAAGTTAGGTTGAAAAAAGCGATTATCAGTTAACCCACTCAGAAATATTTATCAAGGTAGTTTTCTTTATACACATAAATACAGTGACTTCGTTCCATTTTTCAATGTTCTTAAGTTTCAAAAAACCGAGGCTTATATTTAGAATATGGATATATATTCCCACATAGCAAAAATATAAACAATTAAAATAATACTTTTTAATTTCTATATTTAATATATTCTTTTTATTCTGTTTATTTTCAAAAAACACTACGTGTTTTTTAAATATTGCAAGTGCTCCTTATTTCAAATTTACTTAATAAATTGCTTTTATACAAAAGTTTTTTCAATATATTAAAACCATTTACAAGATTTCAAGTTGAGAAATTCCTTTGACGAAACTAAACTACCAGAAATTTACACTTGAAAGTACTTGCAATCTTTTAATAAGAAGTTTAAATAATTATCACTCATATAATTAGTTTATTAAAAATTAAAAGTTCTTTTGAAGGTAATTGCGAAAGTAGACCTTAACTTTTTTTTCTCTATTTTTGTTCTCTTTAAGCAAGAAGTTTGGTATCAATATTTTTTAATAATGGAAAAGAACCTTGACTTGTCTGTAGACAAAATATTTGATTGAATTATGTATATGTACATTCCTAGGTTGTTAAATTAAGTATGAAATATTTTTCACGTTGTCCAGTTCAGTATGTAAGAAGTTCACACATTTCGACTAAAATTTTAATTAAGTAAACAGATATTAGCTTAATTTCACGAAATTCATTTTGACTAGTTTCTAATTGTTTTCTAATTGTTTAGGTACTATAAAAAATAGTTCAGAAATAATAAATTGTAGAGTGGAACATTTTTTGCCTGAGAAAGAGGAAATTAAACGCTACTCTCTCCTCGGCCGACTAAAGTAATCGGATAAACATATTTTTTTCGTTTGGCGTTGAAAAATGGAGAATTATGTTGAGCTGTGTTTGGAGTTGGGGATAATCCACGTAAAAGAGGTAGTGATGCGTCGCCACTGATTGCCCCGGAATCAAGTTTTCTTTTCCATTCCGCACCCAAGTCAGTTGCTGGGGCCATTAAACTTAATTTTCTCACAGGTTCCTAAATCAAAGAAATAGATTAGATAGCAATAGAATATATCTTGAACCTCAAAAGGTCTTCTCTGTTATAGGTTTTAAATATATTATTCTGAATTGTATAATTTTGTACCTTGGTTTCGAATAAGTCCACATTAGAGACACTCATTTCGTTTTCTTCACCCGCAAAATCAATTTGCACTCGATGCGAGGGTGTGTGTGTTGACGAGATTTCTGAAAGGTCATCTCTACAACAAGCAGCTGTGCAGACTTGAAGTTCTCTGAAATTTGTATTACTAGAGTCGCCTTTGTCAATCATTTATGCTTATAACAATTTTTAAAAATATTATGTTAAAATATCTAATCTTCAATTATTTGATTTTAATCTCAAAAACAATCCTGTCATAAAAACTATTTCTATAAACTGGAAGGCTCGAAATGAGTGTATAATTTTAAGGATATAAAATTAATTCAAAACTATTTTTTTTAATTTAAAAATAGTTCAATATACCTATTTCGAAATACTTCAAAGAATGCAGAAGATTACAGAAGATTTAATTAAATGAATTTAAGATATTTCAAAAGATTTAAAAGAAATTCAAAAAGCTTTAAAGATATTTCAAAAGATTTGATATAGATTTTCAGACTCGAGTTATGAAATTTACCTTCTCGGCATAACGGAATCCCCTCTTCTTGGCACAGGAGGTGGAAGAGGCTTTGGACTCTCGTAGCTGGCTTCACTATTTCCACTACTGCTATTGCTGCCCATGGTTTCTTCTCGAAGAAAATAATTTTTAGCTGAAAGCATAGCAAAGTGAAGATTGTTTTTCAGGTCGTCCGCTGCTGTTGATAAATTTCCCGGAATTTTTGGGGTTCGTCTCATTGGTCGTGGGGGTGGAACTGGTGATGGAGGATTACTAGATGCCTCGGATAGCGTTTCTGGTGTGGCTAAAGGTGCAAGTCGAGGCACATCCCAGTCGCTGAGACGATTAGATCTGTTGATAGATAGAAAACGATGTAAACAGTGTTTGTTAATTAGACTTTGCAACTAAAACGATTATAGTGGTCACTCTATGCAAATCAAGCGTGAGGTGATGTGAATTTTCGAAGCAAGTGTTTGTTCGAGTGACTAGTACGTGATGAGATAGAGTAGTTGAAAATCTGTACCTGTTGCGAACCCAGTTAGTGTGTCGAGGTTTGACACATACAAAATAGTATGTGTTGAAAATCTTGTATTATTTTATTGAAGAGTGGGTAAAACTAGATTAGGACATTTAAGAGAGTTCAGAGTATTCTACAGTAAATTTTTGGTACATGATATATATTAATTTAATATTGTGAATATGTTTTGATATGTAAATATGTTTGATATAATTGATATGTTGAATGAAATCACCCTGTGTGAGTTTAGAAGTTGATAAACCTTTAAGAAAAATTATTAAATTTTGATTAACTGTTTCAGATTACATAATGGAAATAATTCTACACATTGAAAACACTAAAAGCAAGATCATATGGACATATTATTTGTGATGAAGGTTTCGATCACTCTACCATAGTACCAGTACATAAGTGCAAGGTATCTTCAATTTAATGATCAGGGGTCTAGAGTTCTATAAAACAAACCTAGAATCTATAACATTTTTTTTACCTGGATATTCGTTGCAATACATCAACTAATATTACTTTGTATAAATTATCAAAATTCATCAACGTCAATTTACAGTTAGAAGAAATAACTTCGATTTTAAAATTGAGATTTGAAGTGGTAATCTTAGCAAGAAAAGTTCAGTTTTCAAAATAATGAGATGGTAAATAAATGTAGTGTAATTAAAAGATTAAAATGACTTCTTGAAAAATATCTTTACCACTTGAAATCTCTGATTGTGAAACATCTAATTTTCTTACAATTTGCTTTCGTTGGGCCTGGGAGTGTGCAAGAGTTCATAGCTTATAAATTCCCATGGAAGGCCTGTGGAATCAAGGCTGAGCTCTCGGCCGGCTTGAGGGAATTCGCTCGGACTCTGGAGAGAAGTAAAGCTTGTTTCCAGGCAGAGTCTGTGGGGTGGTGTCCCTGCAGTGACCTGACACTTGATGGGGCTCGATGTTGAAAGTAAAGCTCGCATTTCTTGTTCTATCTCGATTTCCTGGATATCTAGGGCTTCTTGGGCATTCAAAACATCGACCGATGAGGACTGTCGTTGAGGCTTCGCTGCTCTTGTTGTTGTTACAACCTGATCCACGTAGTTCAATGAACTTTCTTTGTGCCCAACGAATGGAAAACTTCCGTATACGAGCAATATTTTAAATATGGTTCAGGTCCACATAAACAAGATGGAATTGATGGCAAATAATTAAGGTTGAATAAATAATTCTTTTGAAATTAGACTTCCTAATGGAAATACCTGAGATTGCTTCAATAGGAAGAAAGTTCTGGGTAACAAGTTGCTTACAAAGCTCTTATTTCTGAGAAATTTAATTTAAATTGTTGCAAGGAATCATCAGTTGTAGAGCACATAGAAGTATCAAATAAATATTATACTAGGTACTTTCATTTACAACATATATTTCAACAAAAACGTACCATGCAAGGAGCTTTAATTTTGTAAATTATATTTCATACGGGGATACGGGACTTACACAATCTTTCAAGTTCTTCGTTAAAATGATTCATTTATTGGAGATCAAAAATGACGAATCTCTTAAATGCTTTTGTTCAAAGGACATACTTACCTTTATTTCGAGGGATATTACAGCGGTTTACTGTCATATAGTCAATCTAAATAAACAGTATTTCAAATGCAATTGACGAAAATAATCATTTTTACTAAGACGTTTGCATGCCAAGGTAGATATTAATTATTCTGCTACTGCAATATCAACCACATAAATCAGTATAAAAACATATTATAAAAATATATTAAAATCCAACTAGGTCAGGGAGAGGACAGAATTTCTGGAAACACGAAATATAAAATTTCAGACATCGATTTAAAGAAAAATGATAGCAAAAAATATACGTATCTTTTTCAGAAATTGTTCACGACGTCTCATACGGCTCTTACGTGTCACTTAAATAGAAATTCTAGTAAATATTTTTTCTAGCGTGCGATATCAAATAATTATGAAGTGCTGCGTTTAAAAGACTAGTGATATTCGTGAAGCAACAGTAATATAAAAAGAGAAATTCGATAAGCAGTGTCACTGTGGAAAATATTTACAAAAAAAAAGGATAATAAAAATCTGCAATCCATTTTGAGTACAATTTCATATAGAATACTCTCAGAATAAATGGACCCTATAGTTTTTTATATTCTTGGTTTATAAAATGACCCTTCTTATGGCAAATAGTAATAAAATAGCAATTTAAGGGTCATGTATTGTCTCATCCTACAAATTGTTCTGCCCTTTAAAAGACAAGAACCCTATTTTCTTTCTCGATAAAGGGAGATAAGTTTTTTTCACAGTGACCTTGCTGATAGCCTATTATTCCTAATCAAAGTACCTTGTATCGCGGCATGAAGAGGGTGTGGTGGCATAGGCGTCGGCGTCAAGGTCTCGAGAAGTTGAAGTTTGAAGATGAAGACTGACTTGGTGATTGGACATCCCATGCGTCGCGACATCTATGGTCGAAATTCTGGCTGCTGCAATCTCTCTGCACGCTGACACCTAATCCACACCACACACCCTCAGCCACTTTTTCGCAATCTCACTTTATTCAGCTACTTTCATTCGCAAAATCGCAATAAATTTGTTCCCCTGCTCAATAAACTCAGTACCTAACAAATATCTTTTCCTACACTCTTCTTTGCCTCTATTTCCTAATTTTAGACTTCAAAAACTAAACGCAATCCCTTTCTGGCCAGTGACCATCCAAAAATTACATATATATGTATATATTTATATTTAAATTTAATGTTTACTATAATTCCAGTTTTTAATTTAAGTCTTCGTTATTGTACGTCTCTTTTTCAAAATTGACTTTACGTTGCGCATATGAGAATGACCTCTCATCTTTTTGCAAGTCCTATGATAATATGAATGTTGCCTAGACTAGTTTAGAAAATTAAGGTTGCTACAGTTTCAAATCTGATAATTCCCTGACTTTTAAAAGTTTTCAAGTCCTACTAGGAACCTTTAATTTAATCTAGCAACACTTAAAAAAAATGTTTAAATAAAAATGATTGGTAATTGATATAACAGCTTTCGAAGTTTGAGTGATTCTGGATATTTAAAATGATAAATAAAAAACTAAACTTGGTACTACATAACAAAATATATATTACAAACCATAAATTATATACAGAGGTAAATTATAAGTCTTATGAATGCACAATAGCGTTCTAAAAATAATAAACGATACAAACAAAAGTGTATGGAAAATAAGGCGGCAAAATAATAATGTTCTTGGCTTATTAACTGGAATGGCGAATTTTTATGGTAATAAAAGCATTGAATAATTTCTTTATGTGGTGATATCAACTAATAATAAAGAAAATAATTTACAAACAAATTACACAGAAACCGAGCCTTATACTCATGCGATTTTTTTAAGATCGTTAAGACAGTCTATTCGAAATATTTTTTTATTTTAACCTATTTTGATATTAATTATCCACTGTGAAGCGTTCTAAATGTTTTTAAATATGATTTTTAGATGAAATATATTTGCAAAAACTCATTTTGAATGCAAAGAGGAATTTAAATTGGACGATAGATCCAAAAAATGACATTATTTTGTATGAGAAAATAAATAATTAGCATAATATAATTATAAATTAAAACTAAAATACGATAGTAGTTACTCTATACTTAATTTATGGAAACTTATAAAAGCATGCTTCATTTATTCATATTGTGAAATCATGCATGAATGAATATTTTATTTACATGAATAGAAATAAATCACTGTGAAATCTCACCATATTGACACCTATCAGATAACATTACAATTACTGACACCTCCCGCTTTAATTTTTTTTTGTTTAAATAAATTAAATAAAAGCTATAAGAGTGCCAATAACAGTTATTTATCAACTTCCTATCTATCTTATTTCTAACTACAAACAGTCATCCAACACACATTGCGAGGTAGTTTCTTGGCAAGGGTGTAAAAATACTTTCTACTTTCATCGATATCAAAATATTAGATCTTGATATACAATATGTCACGTCAGAAAATCGAATAAACTTTGCAATCTAAATTGAAGAAGACTCTTTTCCTTTGTAAATGATTAAAATTACTTTAAAATTAAAGTCAACTCTTTTATCGTCTAATTAGAACCAGGTTGAGTATCTTTTCTCTCGTGAACTTCTACGTCAACAACAATTAAAATCGTGCTATTTGGCGAATCCGTTCTGCTATCGAAAGAATTGTTTTCGATCGAATTTTGATTATCACTATCATTATCTATAGCAATTGCTACAGAAGATCTAGTTAGAGGCTCGTAAAGCCCTGGTTTTACCGAAGAACTTCGGATAAGAGGAGCTTTTGACTTCTTTGCCTCTAGTAGCAATGCGGACTGCCTTACCTTTTGGAGAGCTTTAAGCATGTTATCAGGCATGTGGTCTTGAATCATCACTGGACTAATCAGAACCTCGTCAAAATCACAAGGTCCAGCCCAGAGTGCCTGGTACACCGGCTCATGTTTCCCCAAGACGTTTCTGAAAAAAAATTACCAGTATCAATAGAAAAAATTATATTCTAAAGCATGAAACTGAAAGTGACAATACAAATCAAATTAGGTCCGTTTGAACACATTAAATAGTTTAAGGCTTCTCATTCGATCACTGAAGTTAAACAGCGTTTGGCTCAGTTATACTGAGATGGGGTTTTCGTGTTTTATCAGAAAGAAGTTAGTAATTTCTGGCACTACGTTTAAATTCTTCATACATGCAGCATGCTTGCACAGTACGTATTTTTCATTTCATATTAAACTAATTGTTTCTTTAAAAATTAACTTTCTAATTACTTTTAACTATTTATTTATCCTTTTTGATTTTGGTACATTCATCATCAAGATTTATAACCAAAAATAGTTTTTAGTTTGGAGAATCTGTACAAAACTAACCGGAATTTAACTTATAAGATCAATTAAAATTGATTGAAGTTTTAACATCAAATATAGATACATGCTCTCAAATGCACTATCCAACAATATCTGTAGGATTATTTCCCATAAACATACCTCCAACGCGACTGATACATTTGCCTATGAATCAAAGCAGAGAAAGAGTGTTAAGAGTGTTAATTGAATCACGCTGAATAGATTATAAACTTAATAAACTATAATTTACTTCCAATTACATGTAAAATCTTGAAACTAGATTTGAAGCTTAAACTTTGATTTAAAAAAACCGTATTTAATGACAATAAATTATGATGAACAAATGTACTGTAACGAAATTGGAAAATCAACTTAGTAGTCAAAAACTGTAGACTCACTCGTTCTTGTTCGGATGACGTCGTACTACATGAATAATTCTTCCAGGTGGATAAAGAGGTCGATGAAGCGTTAATGCGACACTACAATCACCAGACACCACTGTTTGAGATCTCGCCAAATCCTTATCTCTCTGATATTCACTGATGCACCCTCCCGCTTCTAGATTTGCTGCTGATGTTGGGATGGAACCACATCCACAGCACATAACAGAACACGTTATTGTTTTCCACTAAAAAATACAAATTAAATTCTATCAAAATTGAACCGTATTTCAAAATAATTTTCAGGCTGTTCAGACTCATTTTTAAAACAGTTTCGAAGTATTGAAAAAGGCGTCCTTGACTCTATAAGAGTCATTCTCGCACACTAAACCCAGACTTCATATTTCTCTCTTCAATCAAGCGTGCCATTATCAGGAATACATGCCTTGGGGTCTACGCTTCTCTTGATAGCGTTGATGAGGTCCGCCCTCAGGCTTTCCATTTGTCTGAGTCCTATCCTGGGTATTACATCTTTTCCTACAACAACGGACGTAATGAACTCCTGAGAATACTGTTGAGCAGGCATGCTCAGAAGCCCACCGGGTGGTGCGAAAGAAAAGCACACCAAGTCTGGGTACTCTTGTCTAAGTAAAATTGCTAAAATCGACGCAGTTCCGGCCCCCAGAGAATGTCCGACTAAGACCAGTCCAAATTCATGAGTACCTCGTGAGGGATCCTTTAATTAAAATAGAAAAATCCAAATTAAAATTGAAAACTGTCAAAGAAAATCATTGAAAGTGAAATATACGATACTGACTTTTGCGAACGCTTTTACAATAATTCCCTCCTCGTGAATTTTTTTTCGAATGTACTCAGCGGCTTGAACCATTCCTTTGTGACCTAACCAGTCTTCCCTAGGAGGCGATAATGGCAATACTTCACCCTCAGCATTTAAATCCGTCATTACGTCTTTCATACTCAGAGTCCCTCGAATGCTGACAACCACCTAAAGAAGTTTTTAAAAAAAGTGTAACGAAGCTTTTTACTATTTTGTTATCTTAAATTACTTTAAAATTATTTCTGTAATTTCCGATCCGATCCTCAATAAAATTTATAATGAAATTTATAATGGTGTTTTTGATGAGAAAGACTTTCATCTTGATTCCGTATTTTGAAATGAAACGCCCTATATTTTCTTTTGAAAAAAAGGTCAACTTCTAAATTAACGTTGTGGGTTAAACTTGACAGAATTACTAAGAGATTTGTATGCTAGCACGCACCTTTTTTTTCGTGTAATCGAGAGCCACGAAAAATGGAGTTTCGCCAACATCGACATGGAAAGTGGCGTATATGACCTCAACTTCTCCGATTTCCACCAACCTTCTTAGAGCCGCGTAATTACATTGGCAGCAGTTGTCTTCAACCACAATAGCTCCGTCTTCTTCGGTTTTACATGGAAAGCAGCAGCATCTTAGTCTGGAAAAAATTACTCTGGATATTTTAAGTGATTTTAAGGAATTTCAAAATAATTTAAAGAAGTTCCAAGATTTTCAAATAATAAAAAAAATAACTGAAATTTGTTGAAATCTCTTGAAATTTTATATCCTTAAAATTACCACTTCGAGACTTCCAGTTTATAGAAGCAGTTTTTATGACAAGATTGTTTTTGAGACTAAAATCCAATTATTAAAGTTTAAGATATTTTAACAGAAGATTTTTTTTCAATTATCATAAGAATAAGTTTTACACAAATGCGCACGCATGACATTCTAGTTATGATAAAAATTTTCTTAAAATAATTTTTTCTAGGCAATAATCTACTTCACGAAACAGTTCTACTGGGTATTTTATTACGTAATGAGTATTTAGAAAAAAAAGAACAATTACCTAGTACAGAGTTGACAGAGGCCAGTAGAGTGATTTACGAGGAAAAGAGGCCATCCATAGGCGGCTAACGCAAAGTGCATATAATGGATGGCTGCCTGGAATTGTTCCAAATCACCATCTTCGGTCAAGGACAGGAATTTGGTTCTTGGTGTGATTGGTACTCCCGACTGGAACTCGTAGATGTCATTTTTCCCCTGCTTCACGATCAATTCCCGTTCAATCTTTTGAAACCTTCGTAATAACACTAAACCCGCCACAACATCCGAGGGAACTACGTCCAAATCTCTGAAGAAATCGCTCAGTAGTTTAGCTATATCCGCAAAGGAATTCTGAAAATATATTTCACATAAGTTACAAAACAAGTTTCATCCCTCTTATAACTTAATTCTCTGCAACTCAATCACAAAATATTTAACAAAATTACTTTTTAAACCAATATAATTTCAAATAAAAGTAGCTTACTCTATTTCTATCGGAATTACCCATACAGCAAAAGAATATCCTACACCTATTGTCCCAACTGTCTTGATAGGCACGAATAACTTTTCTGAAAAAAAAATGTTATTCATTTAATTTATTATATTATATTAAAATAATATATAGTAATAATTTAAAGGTGTTGGATTCCAGTTCTAACCCCGTAATTCAATTTCTTCATTTGACGCAACGGATATTAGAAATAAATATTTTTCCGTTCTACAGAGCTATTCACTTTTTAAACACAAATTTCTGTTCAGAGAGAAGAAATATATAATTTTAGTATTATTTTGTGTAAAACGAAGAATTCTAAATCTAATCTTAACATTTCATCTCTTCATTTTACAAAAAAATTATTAGAACCAGATTAGAACTGAGAATTTTTTCGCTCTGTTCGCACATACTTTTATCTAGAAACTGAGTACTTTTACAGAGAGAACAAATTTCTAATTATCATATTTGTTAAGGTTTGTATACGAAAATCGATTCGACAAAAATACGTTTTGTGTTTCAAGTCATAATTGTTTTTGTGCTCGACGCAACAATAGAATGACGTACCGTTGTCGCCAATTTCGATTTCTACTTCCACTGCGTTTATAATGCATTCTGTCACCTCTGGATTCTGCCTCTCGTAAACTACGCTGATATTTCTTCATTTTCACCCAAGACCTGCCTGCAGTATCGTATGTACACCACACAGTCACCACAACTGATGCTTGGATACACCAGTTGAAAATAACGAGCACTAAAAAAATTCAATTTCAAGATATCATATAAGAATTTACAATGTATGTATAACTTAAAATTTATATTTGAAACAGTTTCTTTTTTCCATGAATAAATTATCCTTCACTTGAAATTTTCTTTTACAAACTTTTACCAAATGTATAATTCATGTTCATGGTGGTGCAAGAAAAGTTTCAAGATGTACTAATATCAAATTAAGAAGTAGTTTGAAGCTTTAAAATGATAATTTCAATCGTTCTAAGAATAAACTTACCTAACATGAAGTCCTTTGCCTTATCTGTAGGACATGATTGGTAGAAAAATGTTAACCAAGTCACGCCCGCACTCAGCCATCCTGTTTCTACTAGTAATAAAACTGTAATCAAACAAATTAAAAAGAATTGTTTAAATTCAATTAGATTCTCTTTGAATTTTGATACCAGCACAAAAGCTTCTGTATCATAAAACCTTTAAAGAATCCATAAAGAGTACCACAGTGGAAAACTATCTTATATATTTTGCCGAAAAGTGTATGTGCTGGCCTGGATTCAAAGCCTGGAAACTTTGGTACAAGATGCGAATATTAAAGAGAATAAAGATGAATTTCTTTCCTTTGAAAATATTTCGAATTTGAGGACCATTAATCAATCATGCGTCTACTCTAAGCTTTTCTTACTAATCCAAGCACTTGCAATCTTCCTGTAATCGATCTAAGAGTATACAAGTGCCCTTATAGTAAATAAGGAAACTCCGAGCAAACTCACTACTATTTTTTCTTGTTCTCGAAATCTCTCTAAAGAATTTTTCTCTTGTTATGAAATTGTCTTCTTTTGTGAAATCGATAAACTACGACATGTGTGAGCCCAAGATCTACCGATTTCCCAGCTTCATAAATTTCTAGAAAGTTTTCCAACTTCCTCCGCAAACATGTCAATTTTTATTTATGGGTATTGGATGAAAGTTCTAACTTCAAAATTCGATTTCTTCATTTAACTTGATAAATATTATGATTAGTTATTTTTTCGCTCTATATAACTACTCATATTTTAAATCGAATTGTGGTTACAGAACGAAAAAATCTGTAATTTTAATACCTTGCGAGTCAAATAAAAAAACTGAATTTTTAGATTAATTTTGAATTTTTCGTTTCATATTTTTTTACTTCATTGAATACTTAATTGTCTATCAGTGAATCTCTATCAGAATGTTGAGATTAGATACACAATTCTGGTTACTATCAACGAACAAGGGCTAAAGATTGGCACCCTACGCATCTACCAATAAATAGTACGTGATCAAACACATATAGGTTGCACAACCGCAGAGACTTCAGAGAGACGTTTTTGGACAAGTTCCAAAATCTTTCTAGCTGAGTCGATTCTTTTCCTTTCTTTTAAGCATTTAAAGTTCAAAGATCAGAGGAAATTAATTTCTTCCAAAAGAGACTGTCCAAACTACTTATGAGGTTTCGACCTATCTGCTTTATTTAAAGAAAACCCCGAAGTATTTTTGCCAGCCTTGATTTCTTAAAAAAAGTGGCTTCATGTTGAAGAATCTAAAATTGAGAATCTGCAAAATTAATTATTCATACTGAAACAATTCTGTTTTATGTGATGAATCTATTTTATTTTCCCAGTACACATACATTTTCTGCTACTCATAAAACCTCATCAACAGAAACAAATATAATGTGAACAAAAATACATAATTAGAAAAGACGAAAGGGAGAATAAATAAAAGTTCGGCAGCAACGCGTGACTAGCAAGGTGAGCAATCGGCTAGAAGGGAAGGCATTGCGTGTAGGCGAAATAGATCTGTACCTGAAGAGAAAGATTTATTTTTTTAATCAAACCTAAGTATAAACTTTCCTAAAAGCCCTGAGAACTCCATTCCTTTATCGCCCAAGTAATTGAATTTCTAATCTTGTATTCATTTATGCAGATGGGCAGAAATTTATTTATGGCTTAACTTTGAAGATCGCTAAGAAATATGACGTAAAAATGTGAATATTATAATATCAAATACTTAAAATGCCGTGAAATCTTATTCAAAACATTAAAAGCCTTTAATATTTCTTAATATCACAATAAATTTCGTAAAATTACTTAGAATTACTGAAAATTTTATAAAATTCCTGTTTCTCTTTATAATCCTTGATGAAACGTATCAGAAAATTGATATGAGTATTTTTAAAAGATCTACTGAGCTATATTTGGTTATTTGACACATTTGTTGTCTTCTTTGGAGCGAAAAAAGCGTCAGAACTGTTCTAGAATTCTGAGTAATCGAGATTCCCCAAGAGTGGTCGTTTATTCGGGTAAGGACTCGAGGGTGGGGTCCTACTCTTATTAATATTATTTTGTCCCTCGCCCTTCAAAATTGGTGTCTGGACAGAAAAGTGGTTTTACGACATTTCGCCCGTAAGTTTATTGACGTTGGGACATCAAGCTTGGGGAATCGTAATGTTGAGTTTCAATTTATTCTGTGTACGAGAATTAGTTTACTAACATTACTAACTACTGTGACTATCAATAGTAAATTGCTAATTTACTTTTCTTACTCCAAGTTCGTGTTTACTGTTTAGCTCTGCTCGAAAACATCTATTAACTCAAATTCCTGAGAGAGAACCAGATAATTTCCCTAAATCGGATTCCATGCCAAGTGCGCTGGAAAATACAGTTCACGGTCATTTACGAGGTCTCATGAAATGTGAACAGGTCGCAAGAGAAAATGGCAGAAAATGTCAAGGAACTGATGGGAAGCTTTACGACACGTACATACTCGGATGTCTCTCTACCCGTACTTTTAAGAGACAACGTGGAATAGAATAATGTGATAGTAAAATATGATAGTATTTAGGTCTCAACTTTGATTACCAGTCATTTGTACTTTTTAATACCACTAAACTATTAAACCAATGGTAGCAAATATCCATTTGCTACAGTACATGATGGCAGCTCGATATGTTATACACTTATGTTTTATGGTTTCCAAAGATATTGGGTCACAGGTTTATATCCTGGTGGTGTTCTAAAACTGTTATATTTTTATATTCTTTCAACTGTTTTATTCCGATGTTCTCTCAACTGTATTAACCGTTGACCCACTTTGTGCATGTCATTTACACTTCATTAAAACTGCAATTTTTTCCAAGCTTAGATTTCAAAATAAAATATAAATCAGATTTTTTCTGTGTTTTTACATTCGACTTGAATGTACAGTAAAATTGACTAAAAATATCAATGTGACTCGAATTTATTTCTAGTGTGCAGTTTTTATAGACTTTTGCCGTATCCTTTCTTGTGGAACATACTGCAGTATATAGAAGGATAAAAAGAAAAATATGATGACTGATACATTTTTGGATTATATCAAGCATGTAAAGAACTTACACAGACGTATATAAAGAAGATGTTGCATCGGAGCTCTCGCAGTAGTGTCCAGAATGCTTCCTCTAGTGGCCAAAAAGCAGATGGAAAACTCAACAGCCATACATGATATGAAAATCGCCAAGTATCCCAGAATATATTCCCAGAGAAGGAGAACACAATAGAGGCTGCGATCCCATTCTAGAACGCCCAATATCACTCCTAGAATTATCACCCTGAAAATGAAAAAAGAAGAAAGATGAGAAAATGTTATTTTATTCGTTATGTGGTCGTATAAATACATATAATATTTAGATTCTACAACATAGATATTCTTCAAGGGATATCAGATCACAGTGTTCAAGGATACTATTTTCTGCATGAAAGTTTACGGAACACTTTAAACGAAATTCATGACGGAAATTGCACGATCATGTATAATATGCGAGATCAGCTTACGACCTCTAGATGTATTTAAATGAAAAAATTCAACGGAATTCCATAAGCATGTACAAATGCAACCAATAGATGAAGAGAGAATATGGCTTCAGATTTCAAGATTGTGAGAGATTTATTTTCGATAAAATTGCACTCTTTTTTTATGATAGGATGATAGGATTCTTACACGCTCTTAAAAGGCATTAATTTAAGAAGTTTACAACCCAGGTAAATGAACGATAACATTAATATAAACACGCTTCTCGAGAAATTGGTCCATCACTAAATGCAAATTGCAACATTTATGTCTCGATCAATTTCAGAGAATCCTACTGAGCAAATTCTCCTCACTAATTTCTGAGTGGTGTAGCTTATGCTTTGTTCTTCTTGTTCACTCGTTCCACACATATGTGTATGAGCATGAAAGAACCATTATAGCTTTTTGCGGTTTTACTTGTCAATTCAGAAAGCTTTTACTTATACCATGCGTAGTTTCCATTCATGACCAATTCCCATTCTCTTTGCAGAAAATATCCTCTCTAACCCTATATGTAATTTAAACATTTTGCCTTATAGAAGGAATCAAACTCTCTGGTCACGTAAAAACATGAATACTCTATATGCGGGAACAATTGTCGTTTAAGATAAAGTGTTGTTTATTTATTTATTTTTCCATTTGGAATACCTGAGACCTCATTCCTTCACACCTCAAGATCGTGACTGCCTTCCATTTGAAGTGGATAAGTTTCTATTTTATTAATCCTAGTAATTCCCAAAAGATGTGAACGTTTATCATCGTGAGTTGGTATCGCATATTGGACGAGGGCCCATTAAGATGTAGGAAAACGAGTTCAGTTTTTATCCAGTAAGATATTTTTATGAGTCGATAAAATACGTGACGGGTATAAAAAAATAGATAAAATGGTCTAATGTCGTCTACAAGGATGATCGGTCATAAAAATTGTTACCAATTTTATGAAAAATCCTTGGATACGTACATGCTTAAATATATCCAATTGTACTTCTTTGAGCCCTCATGGAAAGACTGGTTATACAAATCGAATCTATTGTTGAAACAACTGCTTATAGTTCGCGTTCAAGGCCAGAAAATTTACATTCAGCATTATACCAAAATGTCACGAGTAGGTTGCTGAAGTTCGAAGCATTCAGGCGAGATAAATCAACCGGAAATTTCTGCATATTTACGCTGTTTCAAACCGATTGACGAAAGCTCCCTCGTGGAAAAAGAGGCAGTAAATTGTCATCTCTTGTTCTATTTCTTCCACAGTGCACACATTTCGCATTTAAAAGCTTTCGAACTTTTACAGCTTGAATTGAAACTGTCCGATTTTACTCTACAAAGCTGTTTGCACGTTTCCAGAAATATTTGAAAACTATTTAAATCGATAATTAGTCGCTCTTTAGCGAACTTGACAGAAAAAGTATCATTTTCTTTCCATTTGATATTGAACTCCTTACTTCTTATTCCTTCCCATTTCTATAGGATTGAACACCATACCATTACATGGAGTGGATGCTGTGTGTGGTCCGTATCGATTTATGTTTGCAGCTTCTGTACGATTTCATCCTAGGCACCATTGCTTCTTGTTTTGTTGTCCTTTGACACACAATAAATTACTGAACCTAGATTTCTATAATTTGCATGAGATGGTTTCAAACAATTATTATGCCTTGAAAGATAATTAATAACAGTTTACAATCCCCAGATTCTGTTTCAATTGAATGATACAATTTTGAGATTTCAAGAGTTTTTAAATGCTTTTAAAATATCTGGAAAGATTCCGTAAATTTTTAAGGAATTCCAGGAATTTTTAAATTATTTTTTTACGTTAGGATTATTATGATTGACGTCATATTATTCTCTAATGTTTCTCAACTGAATCATCGAGAATTTATATTTCCAAACTTTTATATACCCTCTTCTCGATCTTTCCCTTTCACCTTTCGAGGCTACCGTAAACATCCCCTTCTGTCGTAATCGTTTTGCAAACGAAGCAGCGCATCGTTGATTTCGTGTCTCTGCCAATCTGAGTGAGTAAAAAGTTACTAATGAAATTGTGCCAAGTCGTTTACTAATTCACTTCATAAGCACTTCTACTGTGAGTTGGTGAAAAAATACTTTAATAAGCTTTACTAAAGCTTCACTTCTAATTCAGATTGAGAGAGTTCTTCTTAGGAGTTTCATTAATTAATGGTTGAAAAAACTTAATTTCTGAAGAAGTTTCTTTATCAATCGAAGTTATATTACCTACATTGGGTTTTTAATTTAATCTTTGATATTCTCGAAATAATATTCACTGATTTCAATTTCTAATTGTCATATTACCATAATTATCACAGACGCAAGTCTCGATCGATTCCAATTTTCCACTCAATTTTAATTACGATTTTCAGATTACAGAAACACAACCTCGAGGAGTAAGGAATTAGGGAACTAAATTCAGATATTGGCTTGTAAGAGAGATCTTCAGAAGCGCGAAAAAGACAGAAGAAGCGCAATCAATATCAATTAAATCTATACTCTATTTCCAACATATTCCTTTAAATTGCAGAAT
The DNA here is from genome assembly GCA_032275145.1 of Synergus laeviventris. Lineage (NCBI taxonomy): Eukaryota > Metazoa > Arthropoda > Insecta > Hymenoptera > Cynipidae > Synergus > Synergus laeviventris. Next base: position 819,817 of record JAUESI010000033.1, on the reverse strand, counting down.
TAACAAATATATTAATTATTTGAATATATTGAAATCTCAAAATTCTTGAAAATCTTTTCAAGTACTTTAAAGTGCTTTAAAAGTCTTCAAAGTCTTTTAATACCCTAAAATGAAATGAATTATGAAATTCTTTAAAATCACTTGAAATCTCTGAAAATCTTGAGCAACGTTGGCTAACTATCTGGTTGTATAAAATAATTGAATCAGAAAAGAATTAATGAATAATTAGCTACTGAAATTTCACTGAATTGAATTTAAATAGTATAGTTGAAAAAGTATATCCTTCAGGAAAGTTAAGATCGTAACTCAAGAATTCGCGTGGCTTATTCTCGGAATTGAAAGCGTTAAAAAAAAGTTTGAGTTGGAAAACAGTTTTCCACCTTCGTGCATCTCAGTTTCATTTTCAAAGAACATGAGAGAGGTAAACTCTCATTGCTTTTCTTAAAGTAGTTTTTATTTTACAAAAATAACATTTTTTCCAGACACGCTTGAATTTTCTTTAATATAGCACGTACGATACAAAAAAAAAAAGAAAAAAAAACTATAATGCGACGTTACATATTCTATTTTCACACTCTTGTTTTAAAAACGTTTTTAATAAGTCGTTGTAAGAAAAAGCTAATAAAAAAGAAATAATATTTGTTCGATCAGTTAGTTTGATTATAAACGCTTGAAAGCTCGATTCAGTGAAAAGGTCGAGCTTGTTATTTAAAATATGATTCGAGTTGAATGTTATATAGAATATTGTGTTTTAATTGCGAATAAGTTCATATTTGCAATCAATTCGCGTCACACAATACTACACGGTGTTTTTAAAAATAAATGATAATTTAATTGAAAGAGATCACCTCTTTATAAGCTATAGTAAATTCTTCTTTTCAGACTCCGATCAACATATCTA
>JAUESI010000033.1:794602-818816 GCA_032275145.1 Synergus laeviventris | reverse complement strand
TAACTAAACCCATTTCTTCCAACTGCTGAAATTGAGAGGAATTTACTGTGAGTGCCAAAAATCTAGATTATCATAGAAAGAGAAAAAGAGGGAGAGAATCAACTGTATATTCTTCGCTGGGTAAAAGTCTTCTTAGTCCTGATTCTATTAATTTAGTAAAACTGAAATCTTACTTTAATTTTGATTCTAAAGACGTCCCAGGCAAAGTAAATTTTTAAAAATTTTAATTTCAATATTTAATATTTATATAATATATGCAGAAACAGAAAATGTATAATTCGATATAGAAGTATTGCCTTCTGTCCTTTATTTCATTTCTTTAATCTTTAACTGGTCTAAATTCCTGGCTCTGTTACTCGGATTTCAACGATGCAAATGAGAATTTTCCGATTTGCAATCTCCAGCAAAAATAGAAAAAATCGAATTTTCTGCATTAGCAAACTGATTCCGTTCTCGTAACACGTTTACCAGTTTAATAAAATTACCACAAATGGAATACTGGAAAATCGTGAGTTTTTAAATTTACAATAGTTTTTTCTACTTGAATTTTTCTTATACGAGAATATTTGGTTTCATTTTGCAAAATAGTACTACTAACAAAAATCTTTGAAGCTATTTATTTGCATTTTCAGCTTCAGAAAAGATTACCTTGATCTTAAGTTTTAAAGAGAATTCTATGCAACTACTGACATAATTTTGATATGATAAAATCTTTATAAAAGCTGATAAAAGTGGATGGAAAGTCATTATGTCCTATCTTCTCTTTTTTCCTATTTTCGGGCATTTTAAGAATGTTAGGTTCAAGCTACAATCTCAAAACTCCATTTCTTCATTTTTCTCAACAAATATTATAGTTAAATATTCTTTCGCTCTATAATACAACTAATTTTTTAAAAATATAATGAATATAGAGCGAAAAAAATGCCTATGGCTTAATACTTTTTTTTTGTAAAATAAGAAATTGAATTTTAAAATTATATAAGGAATTGTATCTACTGTAAATGTTGAAGCACTGGAAGGTACTTCCAGAAAATTGTCCAATATAAAAAAACATTATCACGGCAAGATATATCCTTCATTTAATACCAAGGACTGCAGATATTGCTTCGAATTTCCTGATAGAGACGTTTGCAATCGGGATAGAAAGGAAACCCTATTTCCTTATGTACATTTTGTCGCGCTATGTATGTATATTTCTATTGAAAAATTGAGTAGCACTACACAGCGAAAAAATATCTAATTACAATATTTTTTGAGTAAAATGAGGAAATCGAATTTTGAGCTTGGAATTTAAATCCATGATCCTTAAATAAAAGAATTTTCAATTTAGCACCTAACTCAAATTCCTATCATTTTCTGATATTTTCACATCCCTGCAAAGTTCCACCCTCCCTATTAAAATTTCGAAATTTTCTATAGAGTTCTGAGTTCCTGATAGGTTTTACACATATTTTTGACATTTGAAGAGTAACAATTGTTTAAAATTTGGGGCTAACTTTAGGCTCCCTCCCCCTACTTTCGAAAAATTGAATTTTTTTATTGGTAAAAAAGAGCTCCAAATAAGAAATTAATTAAAGTGTGTTTGAATTTAAAAGCCATAACTTTGTTACGCTGTGTGCAAGTTAATTAGCTGCTTTACCCATCGCTGCAATAATGCTCTGACCGGATTAATTATCTGCCTATTTTCACGACACAATATCCTCTAAGATTATGTAGAAACTCGAGATATTTTTATTGCATGAAAACGAAATTGAAAATCTCTATTCAGCGCACAATATTCCAATGCATATCATTATTTAAAATAAGTGTAACATTTAGTATATAATTACGAGTAAACTTTGCACCTAAATTTTGTAATCCGGAATGTACTTTACTTAAGAACAATCATCAAAGTTTGCTACTTCCACTTTGTGACGAGTTTGCATATCGCCTTCGCTGGTAAGCTTAGTTTACCTGCAAATGGTACAGAATAAATGAGACCCAAGAAGTAATTTATAAACGAGTAGTTTTCAGAATGAAGAGACTCAAGAACCAATGTTTAATTAAGCTAAAATAGTCGGGGGCGGAGGATCTAGACAAGACTATTATGGAATTGTTGTATGGTTTCACTAAGTGAATCAAATGTAATGTATGAGGTCATTCACTGGTGGCACTAAATTGCACCATTGAATGCTTCAGAATGCTGCCGAGAGTGCCAATAATTTGCACATACTGTTGAAAAGTCTTTTTCAAATACTCAATACTTGAAAGCATTATTCAAAGAGAAAAAAGCTATAAAGGAATTTTGCATCCTCCGATCCAAAATTTGATATATACAGTAAAGGAATCTTAATCAAGCGATTTCATGACATTTTAATAGCTTTTAAGAGATTTATAAAGGCTTTGAAGGATCTTAAAGGATTTCAAGGAAGTTTATATATTTCGAAAGATTGCAAGAAATTCCAAAACATTTTAAGTGATATGAAGATATTTCAAGGTATTCTAGGGAGTTTACATTTTTTTAAAGGACGTTCAAAGAATTAAAAAGTTTTCAAACGAAGAAATCATCATACGATATTCTTACTAATAATTTATATTTTACTGATTTCAAATAAAGTTTAGGAGTAGTTTAGCACGAAGAAGAAAATTAATGATATGGTTTATCAAATGCAATAGTTGCACTTGTGAATAACAAATAAGCAATTGGAAATTATTTTTAGAGACGTACTACCTCATTGTGTTGAATAAAGGTCAAATAAAAAGAAGAAAGTTCCAGTATTTAAAAATTAACGGGCAATGCTTAATGATTTTTTTCTTTCCGTAAGACAGACGTCAATTGTTAAAAATGATGATAAGGTTTAAAAGTGTCCATATGTGAGCTATTTTTGATCTGGTGCCGCATTAATTCTTCTAGAAATTATGCAATAATTATACTTTCAGCATGTTTCACTTTCAAAGTACACAAAAAGTACTGTAAAAATAATGCCAAATTCTCCCTTTGTAAATAGAAAATAGTAAGGAATAGGGTAAGATAGAAAAAAAAATGGGGTCTGATAGAAATAGGTTTTTGAAACATAACACCTAAATGCTTCGTTAGATCTGAACTGCGAACTCAATGGTAAGATCAGTATAATCTGTAAGTATAAAAAAAATATGTTATTTAAAATATAATTATGCATGTTCAAAATTTGAAAGTAGTTAATAAGTTTAAAACTAAGGATCGAAAAAAATTGAATGTGGGAGATAGAAGGATATTCAAGAATAAAAAAAGATAGGAAATGATAGAGCCTAGTGAAAACGACGAATACACACAAAAATATAAAAAGATAGTGTTTGATGGATGCCAAGTGTGTACTTGGAAGGGATAGAAAATCTCTATTCTTTTCTATCTGTTTACTTCCAACAGGGCAAGCCAACTTTGAATCTTCTAAACATTTGTTAGAAGATTAGATTAGAGCAAAGTGAAACGGAATGAATGAACCAACTGACTCAGCAAAAAAAAGCGCAATCTAAGGTTTTAAGGCCTGACCAGTTCAGTGTTTGATGCGTTTATATCAGCTTAAAAATCGGTTCATCGCAGGAGGTCAGGGTGTAGCTAGGGCAGATAGGGTCATCCTTGAATGATTCATAGGCGTAAGGCGTAGGGGAGCAATGTCATTCACATGAGGCAAATACACGTTGCACGCGTTCATAACATAATCGATCCTCCAGAACTACTACTTTCCTTTTACCCTCCAACACAACCCTCCTTACCCCTCGAAAGCGCCAAGCTGGCTCACATACCATTTTTCCCCCCATCCACCGTCTTTCACTTTATCCTTTTCGTTAAAAGTCCTCAAGGGTGTTGGATTCAAATTCTATCCTCAAAATTAAATTCACCATTTAACTCAACAATTATTAGGATTATATATCTTTCCACTCTGTAAATTTATTTTATTTTAAAATATAAATGTGCCTATAGAGCGAAACAATATTTATTTTTAATACTTTTTGCTTTTTACTTCAAGGAAAAAAATACTCTTTAAATCCAGATATTCCAGATGCCAGTTTCCTCTACGTACACCCTATAAACGTATCTTTTTTATAGTTCTAAGTAAAAATGTAGCAATAAAATGTACGTTTTTTAATAAAGCAAGAGTTCTGTGATTCATGAACCACAGGAACAGGCAGTTGTGGTCCACAATATCACAATACGTGATCAATGGCAATAATGAAAGTGAATAATTGCAATTAATTATATGAGTAGCTTATTCATTTGCTAAAAAAAATCGTGTTGAATTCGCGAAAAATAATGATGCACATATTAAAAGTAATTGCAAGTTTTTAATGGAGACGTTTATTGCCATATTACACGCAAGAGACGTAAAATTACATCTATTAAAATGGAAGATCTGGATATGCAAATGCTATTTTAGGTGTGGAGATAATGAATCATTCTTACTTTCTTAAAACTTGAATCGCGTAAACATCACCAAATTCAAGTAATCGCTCATAATGCGATAAGAATTTAACGGATAAATATTATTTTTCCGAATGAAACATTATAGATAAGCATGTAAATATTGCCATGTAGAAGTTGGAAATGGAAATGCTGAAGATGAAAAGCTCTCTATAAGATTTATAATCCTAGTCTTTAATTTCATATCTATAAAATTCCTGATCCCTCAATTTTGTATCTTCTTACTCTTCTGGATTGTATTCAGCGGAGTTAAAGAAAAAAAAACTTACTGAAGGAAATGCGTGAAGCCGTTATTAAATCCGTCGAAAATCAAGTCATCACTTCCAAGTAGCCAGCGTCTACCAAAAAACACGAGGCCCGGCATTTTGGATAATTGGCATTTATTGGAAATCTTCACATTAATCAGGAAGCAACACACCCACTTGGGAACATACGAAGAAGGCGTACTTATTTTATGCAGCCTCGTGCGAACAAACACATTAATGTCTTCAATAATCTGTGTGAATAGACATGGACGAAACGATCGAATTTCGTAGGAGAAATGAGAACAACAGCCGGTTATTGGACCGCTGTACCGGCCGGAGGTCACAGTCGTTAGAACTTGACTAAAATCGTGGAGTAAAAATCCCTCAATATATTCTGCCAGATAAGATTTGAGCTCTTGAGAGGATACAGAGGATACATTGCGAGTATTATGTATGTGCACATTTCGCCAGCCTCACATAAACTGAAAATATACAATATATACGCATGAAACAGGGTCGGCTTAAACCATCACATTATCTCTAATCAGCATTGTAAGAATAGGGATAATTTTAAATTTAAATTTTGAGATCTCTCTTTTGCACTTTGCTTCCTCATTATGATAAAATTGCAAATTCATTTGCTTCCTCATGGAGGAAGCATTAACAATTTTTTAAAATATACGTTAGCTTTGAATTTTGGTTATTTAAGAATTTATAATCGAAAAATCAATTTTACAAAAATTATACAAGTACAGGAAAATTGAAAAAATTAATATTTTGAAAAATCCTTAGACAAGTTTTGAGATATTGGTTTTGCAAATAAGCTCTACAAATTTTATCAATTTATCTACAACGGAAAGTTAGATTAAACTATGGTATATTCAAAATATTGGAAAATGTAACGACTACAATCCTTCCCCTACATAAATATAAGGAAGGAAAAGTAATGCCAGCGAGATCAGATTTTCAATAATAGTCTCAAGTTTTCGATATAAGATCTCTTGAGCTATTGAGGGTGCGTTCAACAGGGAGAAGTTTCTCCTGAATTATTACTCTCCTCTTAATCCTTCGATGACGTATAATCTCGTAAAGGCTTGAAATCTTATCATTCACTCCATTCAGACATCGAATTTTCAAAAAAGTAGTAAAAGAGATTATCCAGGATTGAATATGGTTATTTAAAGATTCAAGACACTTAATATTTTATAAAATACTGAAAACAAGTTATCTAAGGAAGAAGAAAACGACATAATTCGCAACGCAGATCATTTGTCCTGAGAGACCAACTTTATTCTATACAAGAGCTCTCATATGCTCTTGAGGCTTGCACACCAGAAATTTTTATGCCAGTCGAGGATTTAGTCTTTTCTGAGGTCAGAATTAGAACACGAAACATGAACCAGAGAGTTAGAACGCGAACTATTCTTCCATCCCATGTGTTATTTTTAACAAAAAGTATTTGGTCAAGTAAGTAGATCCATGGAACTCTTCAAACTTCAGACTCTAGTTAAGACGAAAGTCAATTGAGAAAGAAAAATATAACGGAAGAACGGAAAGAATGTTGATACATTTAAGAGGGATTAGGACAACCGTGAAATTTACTTTGCTTTTTACTCAAGAGTCGGACGTTATAAGAACGAGTGAAGTTGAACCTGGGGCTCTTGGCTGACTTTCAACAGTTTGCTTTCAGATCCATTATGCGAATCCAACGATCTCTTAAAAATGAAGAAACTTTTGAGTAAAGCGCTTTTAGCTCTTCGCTCGAATCGATCGTATGTAAAAATATACAAGCCATAAAAACATTGTGTATTAAACGCATTTTGAACATTAAGAAGTTTTATTTATCTTCTCTTCTGAAATGTAACTTTAAAGACTATAAACGTATTAAATACATTTAAAAATATAATATAATAAAATCTAAAGCATATTTGACTCACCAAACAAGATGAAGAAGGAATAAAAAACCGCCGGGCACGATAAGATCGTCGCTTCCGACGCTCCATCGTCTTTGGAAGACCACGATCCCCGGCATATTTTCTTTTCACTTTTCACAGGAACCACTACGTGTCAATAAAACTTATAATTGCACGACATTTTTCGAGGACGGCCTCTTTCCTTTTTGTTAAAATCCCGCCTTTGCAACCCTTGAATCTGAGATTTCGACCAAAGAGCATTTCTTTCATCGTTTCCATCTCTATTAGCTTCCAATTCATAAATCCTGAAAAAAAATCACTGATAAGCAAATGCACTTTTAACTCTATCATCCTATATTTTTTATTTTTCGAAGGTATAATAATTTTCATCCTATCTCACCACACGGTATACACGTTTTTACTCTTTTTTAAAACTACAATCTTGCTTCTACTTTATTTTCATGCGCGTATCTTTTCCCACACACCTGACAATGCAAAATCGTTGTTTATAAAGTATTCTGTCACAACTACAAGAGCGTAGGAGTTTGAGAAGAAAATTACTCTTGTCGTCAAGACAAAAATGCCTCACAGAAAATAGAACCGCTGCGCTTGCAAGATAATGTGCATTTATTGGACAATTGCAGACTGTCTCAAACTCTTTTAATCACTTTATACTCCATAGCTTTTTCCGGGTCGTCAAACCGTTAAAGCGGATGTGATTCATTCACTGGTAAAAATAAATGTTTTTATTCTTTATCGATGAGGAAACTGTTAAAAAGTTGGGATTCGAATTATCAAATCTGATTTTTGAGAAAGACAATTTTCAACGTTCTTTTTCCATTTCTTTACGACATCCAAAACAAAATTTTTTTTATCAATAAAAACGTACTACTTAATTAAGAACATAAATATCCTTTATATAATTATTTAAAAATAACACAACAGTTTTAGACTAGATTTTTCTTCTCAAAATTGTCAATTCTAATGTTTTCTCAAAAATTATTTAAAAATATTTCAAATTCTCTGTACATAAAAAAAAAAGTTAGCAACCATACAGTTTAAGAGCTTCTATATAGTCCTCGTAACTCAAAACCAGTTTGAAAAGAAACGATAAGATTAATTTTATTCTTTTCTTGCATTCTTAGAATAAAAACTGAATCTGATATTACTACTGGCAATATTTTTAGTCTTTCCATTATTATTATTCCAATTCTTTTTCTCAATTTCAGAACTTCATTCAATATAGCTACAACTATAGAAAATATTAAATAAACAATAGAAAATAAGTACTGCTAAAATTATTAACTTGCTTCCCATTCATGGCACGGTAACAATTATCACTAGGATGTTAATTTCTACATGTGTTACAAGGGAAGCGCGCGATATATTCCAATCACTCCATCATTGATTATCCCATCTGATTTCAACACAAAGCTTTGAGTACCGAAATTGACAAGACGGATTTTGGATATGAAACAGCGACGCTATAAAAAAAGCGGAGACGCCTTGCACCCGTCCAAATGTTAGTCCTGTTTACCGAATTTTGAAGGGTATTTTTCATAGCTTGCGGGGCGCTACCGACACTCACGGAGCGAATACGTCTCTCTCATTTTTTTAGATTGTCTTTTTTTTGCGATTAGTAAGAATAATCACTAATAGTCGGTGTCCCACGTGTCGAAGCCATTGCCGGCGACGTAGACGTATTAAAAACAACGTCTGACGAGTTGAGCTACCTCGAGTAGACTGACGAAACGCAAACGACGCTTAACGTCGCGGCGCCTGCGTTGCAAACGTCGGTATCCCTATGTGAAATAACTAAGCCCACCCCCTCATTATAATACTATATATATATGTATGTGTGTGTGTGTGTGTGTATACTCTGCTGTCCCACACGTCCTACGCAAAAAATTCAGGGATGCACACAGCATGTGATAGGATTTGGTCCGTGATTTATATTCTGAAATAATGTAAGAAAAATTATTAACAAGGTGTGCACCTTTTTCACAGTTTTCAAAACTTGCATTTATTGCGATAAAATTCTTGTTAATACTGTATTGACTTAAAATTCAGGGTATTTTATATTTTATGCATCCTTGAAATTAAGAACTTTTTATCTTAAAATAATTATTTAAATCCTATAAAACATTAATAACGAAAATAGACTTTTGCAATCTCGAAATCTGAAGCCACATTCTCTATTGATTGAATTTTTATTCGATGCCTATTTTAGAATCGAGATTAGAGCTGCCAACGGATTTTAAAGAATTTCAAAGGAATGCAGAAGACTTTCAAGATTTTCATGTAATTAAAAAATATTTGGAAGTATTTCAAGGGATTTTGAATGATTAAAAAAATAAAATTAAAAAAATATATTAACACCCTTCGAAATCACTCAAAGCTTTTTGATATATGCATGTTTGAATAAATATTTCTGTTAAATATGTTAAATCTCTTGAAATCTTTTGGAATCGCTTGAAATCTTCTAAATTCTTTGAATTAACATGACATTTTTTTAAATGATGATAATTATTAATTATTAATAAAGGTACGCATGAAATTCTAGTATTATTAAATGTACCAATAAATAAATTGACCAAACGCTCGCTAACCTTTCCTTCTGTAGTACATTGGGTTAAAGTTTCAGAGTATTTTTTCTTGAATGACTTCCTGAACTTCAGTTGTCAATCATTATTACAAAAAAGGAATAAGACCTTGAATTACATAACTATCTGGCTGCAACCACCAGACGATATTTTTAATGTTCCAGATGTTAAGATATGGTGAACTTTTCCAATAGACCAAGATTCATCCGTTTAATTTTATCCTTCGCAATTGACCAAGGGCGCAAACGTGTAATATCTCTGTTTTGTCATGTTGGTAAATAATAATAATCTTTTTCATCCATTAATTTTGAAAATTGAGAAAAAGTAACCGTAGTAAGCAGATTTCATTGTGTGAACTTTAATTTAAATATTTATTTGAAAAAATATGCGTTACCTGAGTAATGTGTACAATATAGAGGATCACGAATTTCATTCTTTAACAAACTCTTCTCATAAAATAGTGGTATGCAGAACCGGAAACACAGTTCGTAAATTTCAATTATTAAATATTAACAGTCTACATACGAAATTTTATCATAAATCGATCACTAATTGCGAGCTTCATCGTAATTATGTTTATACCAATCAACAGTTTCTCGTAATGCCTTTTCGAATGGTGTGAAGGAAAAGTCAGGTAAAAAGCTTCTCAGCTTCGAGTTGTTTGCGGTTTTTTTATACTGCCCATCAGCTGCTGAAGTGTCAAATTCAATTTTACCTTTGAAATCAAAGGCTTTTGCCAAAGACTCTGCTAAATGTGATATTGTTACTTCTTGGGATTCATCCACTAAAATAATTTATTTTTACATTAGATTCAATAGTACGTTTCGATCTTTCGATAAAAACCGATAATCAAGGACCTTTACCTGATAAAATGATAGGTTCGATGGATTCATAATTCCGCAGAACCCAAACGATTAGCTTAGCTAAGTCTTGGCTATAAATAAACTGTCTCAAAGGTTTTCCAGTACCCAAGACATAAAAGACTTTATCTTCAGTATTTCCTAAAATCATAGTATTATATACTATTGATGCAGAAAGACTTTCTTTATTTACAGCATTTGTTTAATATAATGATTACCATCTTTTACTAGGTCGTAAAGTCTTCTCATAAGCCCAGGTATGACATGGCTAGCACCTGGACGGAAATTGTCGTGAGGTCCAAATACATTACAAGGAATGACACTAGTGTACATTCTACCATGTTGATCGTGGTAACCTTTGTTCAAAATATCGATCATTCTTTTGGCATAACTGTAGCCATAATTTGAATTGTGTGGTGGTCCATTGTGAACCTAACCCATTTAAATTCTTATAATTATCAAATATATTTTATTAACAACCTTGAATACAATTTAACAAATCTTTAAGTTTAGAACAAAATAATTTTTTTTATCGAAACTCATTATTTAATAAATAATATTTAAATACTCACCATACTTTCGTCAATAGGATATACAGTTTTATCAGGAAATATACAAGTAGAAAGACAAGACACAACTTTAATAACGTTTTTTTCATGGGACGTTTGCAAAACATTGTCATTAATTTGCAAATTCTTCCTCTGTAATCAAATACAAACTTAGTGTGAAACTATTGGTTCAATAATGGTATAATACATTAAATTAAGAGAGAAAATTAATTATAATCACCAAAAAATCAAGATTGTATATCATGTTGTAAAACAAACCGCCAACTACTGCAGCTAAATGAATTACGTGAGTAGGTTTGTATTTTTCAAATAGTTTCTCCGTGCTCTTTTTATCACTGAAATAATTTCAGAATTGTATTTAACTTGCGAGACTGTGTGATTTTAAACATTATAAATAAAGACAAATACATACCATAAATCTGCATCTTTTGAACCGGCAAAAATCCATTTTTCATTTGGATAATTCTGATCTTTGATAACTGATTCAATTGCTTTACCAACTAATCCAGTTCCACCAGTCACAAGTATAACTTTTTGATTTTCCGACATAGCTCACTTTAATTATAAACAAAATCTTTCCTTTATATTGTCAGATATAGTTTATAAGCAAATATGTACTCTGACTGCGGTAACTGCCAATAAACTCCAATAAGCCTAACCTCCAGATTATTACAAAGCTCTAAAGCACGTGTAAAATCACTCCTAAATATCACATGTAAGACTATATGTAATATATTTTCTATTTTTAGCGACCTACATGTACTGAAATCAGGTTAATACCAATTTTTTACGTTTATTGACAAAATGCCTATATGATAATGGATATTGTAATGCGCATATTGTGAACGCCGCCACAACAAGAGAGCGATGTGTTCAGTGTTACTTGTGTCATATCACGTGACTCTTTCAGGTGAGACTGAGAGGATGGCCGAGGGAATTCAAAATAAAATAATTCTGCTTCGAAAAATTTGAAGCAAAAATAGTATTGTATGGAATTTGTAATGTACTTTTATTAATCAGTACGTATTTACGATTACATATTACAGTTGAATTGTAAATGTTCCAGTTTCAATTAAATGCAATAAATCAAGATGTAAGAATTTCAAATAGTACAATGTTTTTTTCTAGAAATTCATTTAAAACATTTAAAATGAAAATCACAATAATTTGAAATGATAACATAAAAAATAGTGCACGTATGTTCCTACATTTAGAAATTTTTTTTTGTTATTTCATGATTTAATTATACTCTCATTCTATGTCATTTGAACTTAATCTAGTGAACCACATTAAATGTATTTTGCAAAATAATTAGTAACTTTTGAAAACGTTTTTATTTTGTTGTTTGCAGGTCAATTTTTTTCAATCTTAGACAATACGTTGTTGGTTTAACATCTAGTACTGAGTTTTTAATATTATAAACGAAAGGTAATCTGCTTTTTCTTGATTCTGAATTTAAACCGTGATTCTGAAGATAGTCTCTAAAAATACATTGACCTTACATATTTGACTAAGTATACACATGTATTATATTAAAGTTAAAGTATTGAAAGAGATATTGGCAAATCTGCAGTTATATTAATCTCAGCCAATATCGCAAAAGGACTTGCAAATCAGTGTCTCAAAACAATCGTCTTGCAACAATAAATAGCAACAATAAGTTCTTGAAAATTCTGCGATACTGGCTTTCCAAAACTTGATGACAAGACGAATTTTCTACCCACTATTTTCGCCTAAACTATTTTCAATAAGTAAATGCTGAGTAAATAATGATTTGCAATGCCTAAATGAAAGATTGTATTCTTACAAACGTTCATTTTATGCTATTATTAATATTTCTACTTTTGTGAACAATCTATACAATCATGAGTTTATCACTTCAGTCTTTCCTAGCCGCGCCCTTAAAATCCATTTCTCATTTACAGGGAAAATAACTGCCTTTAACAAATAACAATTGAATTATCTAAGACATAAGTCGTTGATCACAAACTATATAAATTGATATATAATAGAATGTTCTTTTCTATTAAAATGATCAAAAGATCTTGGACACGAGTCTTGTCTCTACAATAAATAGTATACCATCGTATACGCATTCTAATACAAACTATGATTCAAAATTATAAAAAATGAAATTTATAGTTTAATAGAAAAAAAATGCTCGATTTTATACATAATCAAAAAGAAATAAAAAATACCCAACATAAAATAAATTTTTAAAATTTATTACATGCTTAATACATACATGAAAATATTGAAAATGACGTTTATGACACTAATAAAAATATAATTAATACCTTTATCGAGTCTCATTTGTGCAATCTTCAAGTATAAAAAATATAATTTAAGTTTGTATTTCACTTTTCAATTATAAATTACTTTATTCTTGACAAAAAAATGATCATTTATTTATGCGATTATCGATGAAATAAGTCTTCTAGCGATCCACAATGTCGAAAAAAGTCAACAACCATATAAATGGCCCTATCATTCATATAATATTCTAAGTTCCAAACAGACTGAGATAATTTGTTTTAATTTTACGTGACAACAGCGACTGTAACTCATTTGCAATTTGCTATCAAGTTACTAAATCGACTTTTTCTAAAAACATGTTCTTATATATTTATAAGTATGCATATGTATACTTTAACGATATTATACTGTGCTTCGTAATAAGTACTAAATGCTTAAATATCTCTGATTACAAGGAAAATACGCCTCGATCTAATGAGAAAAAAATATTGTTTACTTCACTGCCTAAATAAATATGTATAAAATGGTACGCTATCTCAATAGTTATCTTACAAAGCAATAATTGAGATTTTAAAATAGTGAAATTCTACTGTGCATACTTAGATCAACTTGAAAACAAGTACATGCTTTTCGGAGGCTAGGAATACCACAAAAATCCACAGTCTACATTTACAAACAGTTTAAACAACGCAGTTGTTTTTACAGTTACCGTTATTTTTAGGTAGGATCTACATGCTCTACTAGATACTTGAAGTATGACATTCAGTTGAAGTTGGAGAAGTCTGTTTTCAATTTTATGGAAGGTGCAGGTACTTTAAGTTGAGGTTTAACTGCCTCGGCTGATCTTGAAAGTCGTTGAGCTTGTAAATGACTCAGACGAACAGCATTTTCTAATTTTGTTTTTAATTCTGTTGACTGTGACATTAGAGTTTTGAATTCCTGCAACAAATACATTATTCAATTAAAACTATCACAAACTCTTATATAAATTTGTTATTTGTATTTAACTATCGCATTGAGTTATTAAATTTACCAATATTAATGATTTTATTGCCTGAAAGTAAAGTGATATACATACTTGAGGATATTTCGGCCCGATTTTATTCAGCCACTGAAAACTCTGTTGATGGAGACTGATTTGGTACTTAGTTCCATGTTGTAGTTTATCTCCGTCTAGAAGAAAGTTGATCAAAATTGGCACCAAAAGTGTCAACATCTGAATGCCTGTTAAAAATAAAAGAATAAATGATTTACAATTAGGTAAATCGAATTTACAAAGTATCGTAAAAATGAGACATAAAAACTGGAAATTCATCTAGACATTTATCATGAATTTCAGAACTAATTTTACCTTGCATTAGTTCTCCTGATTTGCGTGAAAAAGTAAATATTGTTAGAAAGAGGTTTATTATATCATTAGAGAGAAAATACGCGCGAGAAAAAATATATAATATTCTTACGATTAGCAGGTTCAGCCAAGGCTATGAGTCCTTCAATCGTCGTAATGCACTCCAATGTAAATGATAAATTGGAATCGTTCGTGACTTGCTTGCTCTGTTCGCTATACAAAAATTCCACTATTCGAGGTGCGAGAGCATGAATATAAGGCGTACTAATGATGCGTTCTGGATGCATGAAAATTGTCCTCAAAGTCTGAACGCATTTCAATCTAATCTGTAATTTAATTAATTAGAATTTAAATTCTAAAGATTGAAAAATTTTAAATCAACAGTCAGACTTTCATTATCGCATACCGAAATATTTTCTGACTGAATTGCTTGTCGGAAGTGATTGATGCAAGGAAATTGCAGATTGGGTGCGCTCACTACCTCGGGCAAAGCGTGAAGAACAAATACAGCAATTCCCAACATCATAGTAACCTCATCCATTTTTGTTTCATCGCTCCCTAAGAAAAAAAAACATGAGTATATAAACATTTTTGGATATAAATAGATTGTAATTTTGATTTAAATTAAACTTTACCAGTTTTTGCAAGGTCTATGATTTTAGCAAGAGCGCTTTGCAAAAGCGAAGTCCATTGTTCCTGACTTCGAGGATCTTTTGCATATTTATTGACAGTGAGAGTTTTGAGACAATGTAGTGCACCGTGCACTGGTGTTTCAGATCCTGTTCTGATGATGTCATTATCAGTTCGAATTGCAGTTTCTCTTATTACTCCTGTTGTCAAGAAAAGTAAAGTCGGTAGAATTGTTGAGGCTCCTGTTAAATAAAAGCATTATTTTTATTTAATAGCTTCTGTATTAATAATAAATCCAGCAATAATTATATATACTAACCAGCTGGAGAACAGAGATTAGGAAGGACTTCCATCACAGCTAGAGCAGAAGCAATGAGTTTTCCACTTTCCTCAGAAGGTGTGTATCTTCTCTGAGACAAAATAGCAGTTGTTCCACCTGGATTTGGATTTAATGCGGGTATTTGTCGAACCAGAAGACACAAACAAACTTCTAAAACTGCAAAAACCAACGACTTTCCTGGGATAAGTTCGCCTTTATCATCTCCTTCTCCCAACAAATCAAGTTCTGGAATTTCCTTTGTTTCCTCATTTTGTGGAGAAAGTTCTACACTATTTATTGTCTTTCTGTGAGCAAGATCTTCTTGTGCGGATTTCATTATCTGTCTCAATACTTCCATTATCATTATTTGAATGGGATAAGTTTCACGAGTTAACAATAATCTGAAAATACCAGAAAAATTAGGTTTTGATTATAAAGATTTAAAAAACAAAATAGATTATTAATTTTCTTAGTACACTCACCTATGGAGGACATTACAAAGTTCCATTGGCAACGAACGATCAGTCATTAAAACTTTACGAGCCCACTCAGAATCAAGAAGTGTGTATAAAGCACTCAAACAAGTTTCTATGTTTTGCGTAGATTCGGAGGACCTTGGACTACAAAGAGCTTCCATACATATACCTTGAAAAAGTAAACGTTTAAAAATATGTTCCATTTCATTCAACCAAATTTAATTTCTTGTGTATTTATCATCTCACCAAAAAGTAAATGGAAGCGTTCAACATTTTTACTAAGTTTAGTCGTTGAAGATGAAGTTGTAGATGGAGTGTTATTGTTATTAGTTCCATCAGAATTCTTCGTATTAGAATCGAGAGACTCATCCATTTTAAACTCTCTAGCATTCAACCAAAGAGTCGCTGCATACAGAATTGGGGCCCACGATTCAGAATAAAAAGGACGCGCAGATTCCATGGTATCGGTCGTGTAGAATGCTCCGCCATCATGTGGTAGTTGACTTGAAAACTCTGCAAGAAATTCTGATTTGAAAAATTGATTGATAGTAAACCCACTCCAATATATTTGCAGATAAGCTAACCACAAAGTTAGCGTATCTGCAAACACCTTAAGGAACTGATTTGAGTTTGGTCAAGAAATAATTCTTAGATTTGATGCAGACCTGGAGGTAAGGAAAGTAAAGCATGATCCCGTAAGGCAGCCAACCAATACTGACTCAAACTCAAAAGCTCCGGCTGCACCAGGCTCAAAAGGCTTTCATTCTGGAACTCGAAGTCTCCAAAACTCTCTTCGTCATTTTCTTTGCTTGGCTTGGCAATTCTAAATGAACCTTCTCTGTTGCTTGGAGCAGATCCTTCATTTATCATAGCCACTACGTAAACCTCCGCCCATGCTTTTAAAATAGCCAATCGCTCCAAAGTTGACAAACTTTCGTTATACAATTGTGGAAGCGTGTGTCCTTCTCTTAATTTTTCAAGAGATGAAACCAGTAACTGATGAACGCGTCTAAGATCGTTAAGGTCTCTCGCTACCCCACTTCCGATCCAAGCACTGCAAGCTTCACAGGCTGCAGCAGTTACATGAGGAGGTGTCTCAGCAGAAAATGCTGGTCGCAATGCAGCTCCAACCTGACAAAATATTTTATCATTAGTAAATGTACCTTTAGGCTGTTAACTTATCTTTAATATACTACTCAAACTATTGGAAGTAGTTTGGAAATAGTACCTGGGCTTGAAATTGCTCAAGGAGAAGATGACCAGGAAATTCTGGTTCTGGGACTTTAGCAAACTTGTCGATGATCTCTTGCATTGTCTTAAGACCTTCAAGGCGAAGAGGATCGCAGTCGCTCGTTGCTGCCATAAATGCCATTCTCACTAAATCGGAGAGATGTAAGACTAGGAAATCACCTAGAAAAATATAAATAATGATATATTTAAAAAGAGATCATTTTACAGAGTTAGATTTACCAAGTTATAAAACAACAATTACCTCTGCCTTTAATTGATTGCATTTCTTTTGCTAATAACAGATCCAGATGCGCTTGCCTATCGCTCATACAAGCTGCAACAATACGACGAACGCACTGAGCAGCAAAAACTCTCGTTGGCCATCTTGGAGTGACAGTTTGTCGTTGTTTCGAAGATTCGTCAGCGTGAAATTCTGCTTGATCATCATCTCCCTCGGCATCCGCGTTTTCATTGTCTGCAACTGTCTCCTCAATATTCACATTCGGAACTTCTTCTACTGTACTCGCCTCTGAAAGAATAAGAAGAAAATGATTACATTTTCGGAAAATAATAAAAATATTGTAAATATATTAGAAAGAACCTGTAAGATGAAATTTACCTGATGCGACTGTGAGAACATCTTTGCAAAGTGATAACCATTGTGACAAATTCTCAGAGGCCAATATTTGCAGCATACTGGTCAATGTGTCATGGATATCCTTAATTAATTGACTGTCAGTTTCCGTATCCAACATGCTAAACAAGACACCTGGAAGGCCAGTTTCGGTTATTACAAGTCCTTCAACGATATTTGTGTCTCGACTTTCGTTCGCGAGAGTCATTGCATGTTCGCAAACTTCTTTTGCTTCCCGTTGGGCTAATTGGCGAAGACATGATATCGCAGCTTTGCGTAAAAGCAAATGATTGCTCGATAGCGTCCGCTATAGAAATAAATTTTAATTAGATTAATTTATATTTCTGTACAATATTATTCTCTTTAAGATAATCAAAAGTCTTACACATAAAGTAGGAACAAGGGATGAGAGATTAACGTGTCTTGGGGCGAATAAATGCAGTTGCTGTAAACATCCTGTAGCTTCAGCCTGTACAAGAGGATCCTGATGGTCTTGCATGATGGCACAGGCGCATAAGAAAGACGATCTCGCCATACAAATAGAAGATGTATTTCCTGCTCAATATAAGGAAATAATTATTAGAATGAGCAATACATTTTTATAAAAACTTAACCAAATTTACAAACTTGCCTTGAAGTTCTGGTCCTATCGTCGTGATGAGAGCCGAAAGCACTTTACCAATGCACTGATGAACGTCAATGTACGAATGTGGGACATTTAGTAAGAGTGTTAATGCTAAAGAAAGAGTTGGTTCAACATAGCCTCTGAACATTGGTCCACCAGAATCAGCTATCAATGCAAGTGCGTGTAATGCCCATACCTAGTAAGATTTGAGTATTAAATATTATCGTACCGTATTTATTCAGGATGGAAACATTTCAAGTAGATTACTTACTTGCACAACAGGAGATGAGTTGTCTTGTGCGAGTGCAAGTAAAATACTGACACTCGTATTCAGATGCTGACTAGATCCCATGCCTCCTACATATTTATGAAGACAACCCAATGCCAGAGAATGCCCTGTTCGACTAACAACATCGCGAGCTGATTTCAGTCTATCAAAACTAGTCTGTGCTAATTCCGCTGTGAATTTAGGATCAGAAATTACTTGAGCCATTCTTCCTACGGCTTCACCAGCCGCCCATCTCAAAATCGCATTACTACTGACCAACGTACTCTGCAAAGAAATACAGTTTAACAATACCTATCTTTAATATTATCAAATTTTTTCTGATTACTATATGCTTCTTTACTAACAATAATGAGATTCGTAGCAGATTTTTTAACGTCCTCTTGTCCAAATCCTGTTTTAGCCTCATTGAGACCCTTCAATCCGCTCAGCGCAGCGGTGAAAACATTCATTTGAATAGCTTCTTGCCTTCCAGACTTTGCATGTTTGATGCATTCACTAAAGTGATCCAGCATTTGCAATCTGTGCTTGTTTGCAACGCGTGGAAATATTTGACCGAATAATGCAACGGAAAGATCGATAACTGCGACACCCAGAGGTAGGGGACCAGGAATTGTATCATTCTGAAATAATAAATTTAACAAAATAAAATGTTTAGCCATATCCCATATATGTAAATCTGAATGTCTGTGTTCCGGAAAGGTGTCCACACCCTTGAATCTATCGGAATCAAATTTTGCTAGTATATATTTATATAGGATATATAGTATATATATTTCTGCTAAATATATAAAAATATTATTTCCTAATAGTGTCTTATCTGATAATTTTAAAACGAACAAAACTTACAAGGGGCACTGGACGATACAAACAGCAAGAATTATGTTCCAGAGCTCCAGAACCTGCTGCACTATTAGGCTGCAGCTGAAATATAAATCAAAAATTCAGAAAATCATTTTACAAACGCAACACATCTAAAAGAATAAAAATGAATTAAAAACACAGCAGACTTAAAAAAATTTTGAATTTAGAAATCAAGAACACAATTCAAATTTAAAACCAAACCTTCTAAAATATTTTCTAAGCAATAGTACAACTAAAAAAAAGATATAATTAAAAGTTTATAAAATTTAAAATGAAAATTTAAGTATATAAAATAATACTGATCAATTTTATAGGAATTTTCAAATTTTTGACATATTAAAAACAAGCAAGACAAACACAACATCAACTGATTAAATATATAATCGCTTCAGTCAAAATAAGAGGCAGTAGATAAGTAAAATATAAGTGAAAATATGACTAAGTAGAAAAGAACAAAATTATAAGTAGCGAAAGCATAACTAAACTTGTTACTTTTTCGACCTTCAACCAAGTGAAGTACAACTTCATTATAAAGAGAAGTTGCACACCATGTTACTCACATGTTCCAAATCTGCTCTTCTGTTTGGTTCCATCTAGACACGAATCGATAGTGTTAGGAAAGAGAGTAGATCAAACTTTAAGTTGTCAAACGAGATTATTCTCGCCATGTACAATTTTTGTTCAATCCAGCTCACTACGAATTTTAAATATTATTCTATGTGAACAACTAACCTGGTCTTCAATCGTTCGATGATCAGTTTCTTGCAGCCAGGTGCCCAGAATAACCGAATCATTAGCATGACAAACGGCACGCAGCATGGAAGTTGTAGTATTTCCTGGATTTTCCGTCAAGGTAAATTCTGAAACCAGCATTCTGAGTAGATGGGTGTAAGAACCTTCAAACGTCTGAGGTGGCAAGAGCAATAAAGTTTCGTAGAGGCGTAAACGCACCATGGCTGCTGGCGCCTTCAGTTGTTGCCCATAGCTTTTTAGTACAGTGGATAAACTAAAAGACATTGTACAAAAGTAAGTAGAGTTAATATTTGTGGATGAAAGTGAGTAAATGAAATACCTACTTTGTAAGCATTGCTAGAGCAGATTCGATAGGTGTGAGTAGTCTCCTTGTTATATCTTCGTTCAAAAGTTCTGGACAATGCAACAGAAAGCTGTGCATGGCAGATAAAGCTCCCGCTCGACCTTCCAAAGTCACTTGCCAAGTGAATGCATCTCCTCTCGCTTTTTCACTTTCAAGTTCTTTGCTCGATCGTGGGAAGGAGTTTCTCCAAAGTAACAACATCCTGGGTAATAAGCCTTTTACTACAGCAGTACCTGTTTAAAATCAATACAAATTTTATTTTTAAATAAGTTCGAATGAGAGTAGACCATTTTTTATATAGTTCACTCACCTAAAGTCATAATTGCTCCAATCAGTAGCCAACCTGCATGTGTTCTATTCAAGGATAAACGACTATTTTGACTCGCACTTCGTAATAACTCTTCAGCGGTGTTGAAAATTATCTGAGAAACGATTTGTATTATAAATCTCTCAGAAATAAATCTTTTCTAAAGACAAGTCAAGTTAATTTATGTTATATACCTTCCCCTTCGTGTGAGGAACCCCGAGTGGTGATAATCGAACGCTTCCTAAAACAGCTGCCAAAGCACTACTGTATCCTGTAATTGCCTCTGGAGAACTTCGCATGTTTTCTATTCCTTCAACACAACGATCAACCAACGGTGTTATTTGACTCGGGACAGCTACGCAGATGCAGCGCAAACACCATGCTGCTGCAAGTCGAGCTGCCTGACATGGATGAACCAAAACTGCCATGACGGTATCAATTAAATCTGAAATTGTTAATTCAAGTTTCCTTTATTAAAACATCTCTTCCTGTATTTTTATTCCTATTACAAACTTTATCAACCTTCGAAAATGAATTCTTACTCAAAGACTGGTCTGACAGGAGATTCGACGCGGTTGTGCCTAGTCCCAAAATTAAGTTGCCCATCTCTTGCAATGCACAAACCAACAAATGTTGACTGAATAAGGTCTCTTGATTAAAATCTTTTGCATTCTCTGGACTAAAATCTGTAAATAAGAAAAAATTACTTATAAAGTTCTGTAAAGTGAAACTCTTAAAGTAAAATGTAAATCAAACTTAAATGTGAAACTTACCGATCGAGTTCATTTGTTTTAAAATGATATGTGCAATTTCCTTGCAAGCAGCAGCTTGAGCACCTTCTCCTAACAATTTTCCAATAGTACCTCGAAGAATAAAATTTATACACTTCCTTGAATAAACAGCATCGACATGAGAACTGGCTGCTTTAGGATTCGCAACAAGATCTAAAACGTGAGCAACTAGTGCTCCGATGTTTCGTTCGAGCCACGTGCCGCCTAGTATTTGGACAAAAACTACATAGGCCTGAAAATGATAAATTAAATTTACTTAAAATGTTATAATTATAAATGAATATAAACTAAAAATATATAACTTATACACACATGAGTCACTCCTACTCTGACTTCTCTATTCACACCAGAACTCCCTTTAATTATTTCGCCAGTTCCTTTCAAAAAACCTACACCACCTCTCAAAAATCCGGACATCAAGATATTTAATACTTCTTCTAGTGAAATCTGCTTATTTGCTTTACTTTGAGAAGCTGCAACATAAAATTAAAATTTTACATTTTACATCGGTTCTTATTCCACAAGACCATGATTTAAAATTTCATTTTCTGTATAAATACCTGAAGGATTTTGTCCCTTGGGAGGTGGAATTTGAGTCATTGCGACAAGTGCACCTAAAAGTTTGGCAACCGAACATCGAACTTCGTAATTTGATCCTTCGAATGCACGAAAGCAAAGGGTGGCAACACTTTCAATTTCCGTTGTGTGTAAAAATGGCGCATGGTTCAGCATTTCAAGAAGACACTGTGAGCCAAAATTGAATATATTTTAAGTAAAAAGTAAGAGTTGATTTCATCATTATATTGAGATAATATTAATTTAATACCTTGGCGGCCGCACATCTGACAGCCATAACTCTATCAGTCAGACAATGTCGGCAAACTTTGTAAATTTCTTTATGTACGTTGGTAATTGCTGATCCCATTCCAGCACAAACCTTTAAAAATTATTAAAGTTTATTAAAGGAGTTTAAAAAAGCTTTACTCGGGAATTTAAAGGTGATAGAATTGTTATTATTATCCACCTTTTCTAGCGTGTGCATGATTTCGATTCTTGTCTGTGATTCTGCCGAGCGCAGAGATTTGATCAATATTTGAACTGTTTCTTCGTATGATCGACCCATCATTCTTCCCAATTTTTCATACATACATCCGACACAACATATGGCAGCCCTGTAACATAAAATTAATACAAGTGGTCAAAATTACCATTATGTGACATCTAAAATATTAGATTTTAAAATAAAAATATCCTTACAACTTCGTTGGCAGGAAGCTCGGGGAATCGTCTTTATTTTTAAGAATATCATTGCATTTGTTGACGGTGTCGAAAAGCAAAAATGTATCCCCAACGCTGAATAAAGTTGCAAGACATCGAGCTATAAGTCGACGAGTTGGAGGTCCAGGAGTTCCTTGCATGTGTTTGGTCAACTGTTCAACCAGTTTCTGTTGACACCCTTTGATGTCATTCTAAAAAGAAAAGTATAAAACCGTATTTATAGCAGCCTTTACAAACTCAATAACAAATTCTAAGAGTGTGATTATTCCTTACTTTCTGAGCTGCTATCAAAACTTTTTCCAAAAATCGCAACCACTCAAAAACAAAAACTGGACGTTTGGCTTCAGGAATTTGGTTGAGCGCATCCTCGTTAAGAGTCAAACTGTGACTTAACTCCATCATGGTTACTTTATAATTAAATTCTTATCTGCAACAATAACAAAATAACGATGCTTAAAAAATAAGTAAAAGAACTAAGTTTATGATTCTGTAAATTGTAACATTAAAAACAAACAATTACAAAATATAATAGAGTAGTAAAGATGACGGTGACCTCGTTACATTTAAAGTACACTTCTTGACATTTAAGGAGACGAGGCTGCAAATCTTATTATCAATATTTAATATGGCAGATTATTTTACATACTCTTGACTTGGAACTTACGATAAATATTTCCTCTTGTCGGACTTCAGATTCTTTCTAATTGGTTCATATTTGTTAATTTAATTTCCGGCATCCTTGAAAAATTATTCACAGAAGCTGCACGAGAAATAATTTCTGAATGGATCAACATTTAAAGATTTCCTGCGGTCTATTGTGTCGCCAAAAATATAGTATGACAAACGTAAAGATTTATCTTGAATATGTGGTCATTGATAATAACGAGAACCCACGACATGAAGAGATGTGAATTATGTTAATAAAATGACTCAGTTACGTTGATACTTTAAACGAGATGTATTAGATGTTAGAACTATTCACAGTCCAAATATGTCAATATGTCATCAAAAATATGTCAATCTCTGTATAGACTACAGAGAGAGAACCATTGAACTGCATTGAACTGTCGCCTGTCGGGACTGTCGGAACTCGGAACCGTCGGAACTCGGAACTCAGAAGAGCAAACAAGCCCGGAAGATGTCACGACTATCTGCGCGGCCATTTTGTAACTAAATTGCCACAAAAATACGAACAAGACATTAGAAAACGCTTGCGTTTGACATGTTTTTTCGTATTTCAAGGTATTTTGCAATAAAAAACTTTAATATAGCCAATCTGATATAAAAAAATGATAAAATAATAATAATACAAAATATGAATAAATATGGATAAACAGACAAAAGAAGATAAAAAATGGATTTTTTTTTATTGCTTTGAAGGAGTGACACAATCGATATATTTCGATAGGTATTTCACGTTGTGCCCTAATAGCACCGTACGTTCCT
>JAUESI010000033.1:751619-794502 GCA_032275145.1 Synergus laeviventris | reverse complement strand
ACGTTCCTAACCTTCCTGGAACGTTCCAGGAACGTACGGTGACGTAATCCAAAATGGCCATACGCTGGCATTGGCACCAAATATAGGACTGAACCAGAGTGAACTTTATTTTTTTAATATCTTCATAAAAAATAATTTCATAACATTTTAGTATTTGAAAAATAGTTTTGGTTTCTGAAAATCTATTTAATAAAATATTAAAATCTAAATTCAAAAATTTATCTATTTTATGATTTTATTAAATAGATTTTCAGGAACTAAAACTATGTTCCAAATACTAAAATGTTAAGAAATTATTTTTTATGAAGATATTAAAAAAATAAAGTTCAGTTCCATGCATTTGGTGCAAATGTTTATGCACCAGCGTACGGCCATTTTGTATTTTACATCCAACATGAAATATCTCTGATTCACGATCTGTTCACGATGGATGGATTGCTACCAACCAATCAACCAACAAACAACCAGACAAGTAGCCAACAAAACCAAGCCAAAACCAACTACATACGCATGAATCATGATACACATGTCAGAATGTATGATACGATGGCGATGGCCATGGGTGTCACAATGACAGTTCTGTGACATGTAGTGAAACTAAAGTTGTAAACATAAAACAATGAATATTAGAACAAAAGTACAACTTATAACAGTTAGAGGTACGTTATAAACTTTGCACTACGCAAATTAATCACTTGATCGGCAATTACGGTCATTTGTCAAACACTGTGTACAATCGCTCTCTCCAAACAATATCCAGAAAATATCGATAATTTTCATTAAATATTAACTGCATTCTTTAAATAAATATGACCAACGATTTTAATATGAACGCCGGAAAATCTCTTCCATAAATAAGTGTCAATTATTTTGATCCCGATTGGCTACTTGTTCTAAAACAGTCGTGGAATTTAAATAATTTCTTGTCACTACTATATGATTGATAAGCACAATCAATTATTCTTGACATGATATTAAAAAAAAAACATATTTTCATTATACCTTGTAGATTTTCTGTCAGTATATCCTGCTATTGGAAAAGTAATATAATTTTAGGTTATATTTACGAATCTTAGTATTATTTGTCCTTTATCAGCAAATTCCTTCAAGAAACAATCGTCTGTGACTAATTTTAGTAAATCAGTCATTCCGAGGACAATAATTATATTTTGTTTATCATTCCTCTTGATTATTTTTTACATTATATTCTTTTTATTCCTATAAAAAATATATTTAAAAAATTAAATATGCACATTCTTTTCTCCGATATAAATTATCATATATTGAAAAGGTATTGACAGATCTGGGTTTCATGTTTCATATTAATTTCCAAGAAACAATAATGTGATGAGGCATAACTTATCATGACTTCGCATATAATCACATCTATATATCTTCTATTGCCTATCTGTAAATGACATCCAACAAATGAAACTAGAAAGATAACGTTTTCATTATACTTTTATGAGCGAATATTAATGTTTGATATATTATTATTAATTTCAGATTTTAATGTGGATGAAAGTGGGGTTTGATTTTGCAATTAGTTAAGTAGAACAGTTAATTCACCATGGAGGAGACGTTTTTCAATTCTACCCCTCCATCCTTTTCTAAAATTGCTCCAGCTTATTGGAATTACTCCGACCATGTGATGCTGGATGACCTAAAAGTGGACAGCAACTTTATTTGGTTGCTATGTTCCTTGGTATCTGCAATCTCCTGGGTTATTTATATAGCGTATTATAATAGCAGAGTTATTGCTTATATCATAACGAGATTGTTGAATCGATTTGTGATAAGGGATGGTTACGTTAAAGTTGGTAAGAAATCATTCCTCTATTTGTTAAAGATTCATTAATAATATTTCTACTACTTATTCTAAGTTTTTCTTTTTTCAGGTTCTTTTACTTTATGTGCGTTGAGTGGAAAAATAATGTTTAGAGATATATCTTACATTACGACTGATTATAGTTTAAGAATTCAGGATGGGTGGTTAATATTTAGATGGTGGAGAAGTTACGTTCCAAAAGATGTTTCCGAAGGTAAATTTCTCTACAAAAATTATTAGAATTATAAACAAAATATATTCTTAAGTTTCATTTTTTAATAATCAAAACTTGATTTCAGATCTCTCGCACTCTGATACTCGTTTATCCGTCTTATTGAACGGGTTCGAACTTCATGTTTATAATCGCTGTCAATTTTATGCACAATTAGAGAAAACGTTTGGTCTTACGCCGCAAATGTTTCACGACATAGAAATACATAATGTGAATATCGACGATCGTGATGCGGAGTCCATGAGCAATGCTGCGAATGAAAGTCGTCAACAAATTAATGCGATGGATGTTTCGAGGCACGTTGATAATATAAGGAGACAAGAGGCCCACGTGATTGCCAGGACGTGGCGAGACCTCATACCTGTTATAAAACTAGACATTTGCACAGTGAGTCAAATAGATGTTAGTAAAGTACATTTTTATGTTCACCCTTCACTATTTTTTGTTACATCAATTTTTAGGGTCGATTGGTGTTCGGTAATCGTCTAGTTCCAACGACTCTATCAATAACAGTAGAAGAAGCACATTTTGTCTATTCGACGAAGCCTGCAGCCTCTCGGCATGATCACTTCATGCATTTCACGAAATGCAAAGCAGAAAACTTTAAAGTAATTTTAGCACCCAGTCCTAAATATACGGGAATGGTCGATGATCCCCCAAGATACATGGGAGAAGGTTTTGTAGTTTTGAGTTCTAATAACATGGAGTTGTACTATTACATGGACGAACCTGGATTCGTTCCAGAGCATCCGGAGATGATTAGGCTAGCAAATGGTGATATGGTTGAAGCTATGCCTCCGATCTGGGGAATAGATATCAAATGCGGTAGGATATTCCTGACGAATATGTTATTTACCTTCTTCAACACATTATATCTAATTTTTTCTTTTTTGTTAAATATTCTAGGTAAAGGTACCGACTTTAGTTATGGGCCCTGGGCGGACAGACAAAGAGAACATCTTTTTAAATTCTTTTATCCTAATGAATATCAGTCTCTAAAAGTCACAAAATCTCCGATTCCAGGAGAAAAACGACAAGTCCAGTCTTTCGACATTCGCCTCTCGACTCTAAACGAAGCGACGATTGATATATTATTTAGTAAAAATAGAGAAACGAACGCAGTTCATGTAAACGTAGGTGCGGGGTCGTATTTAGAAATCACAATGCCATGGATAGTTTTACAAGACGGATATGCGACAAAAATCACCGGACAATTGCTACATCTGGAGGCGACGACTAGTCTTCAGTATCGCAGTTTAGTGGAAAGTGAGACTTTGGAGTTCAGTATTAAGTGCCATTATCCTATTAGATGGAACGATCATCAAGAGTGGATGTTAAATTTAACCGGCTGCAAGGCCACTGC
The DNA here is from genome assembly GCA_032275145.1 of Synergus laeviventris. Lineage (NCBI taxonomy): Eukaryota > Metazoa > Arthropoda > Insecta > Hymenoptera > Cynipidae > Synergus > Synergus laeviventris. Next base: position 791,079 of record JAUESI010000033.1, on the reverse strand, counting down.
GAACCTCGTCTATTCGCACAAGGAATTTTTTCAGGTACATTTGCAGATAATATAAATTTTCATTTCAATTTCATTTCACATTTCATTTTTTAATGGCATTTAAATTACTTTCAGGATATGATCAACGATTGGGCGAGCAAATCACGACCAGATATCTTGCACTTTGTGCCATACACCTGGAAAATTAGCCTTCTAATGAAAGAATTTGAATTGATAACGATCAGCAACGAGTACAACTGGATCGACTGTTCCTCCCAAAACCAAGAGAACGCACACATAGCTTTTTGCGGGGAATTCTTTGATCTTTCCTTCGATTTGCCCTTTACGGACTTTCTCCCATTAACAATCCCCTTGCGTTTTTGGCTTCAAGGAGAGAGTGTGGATCTTGCATTTTACCTACCCGAAGTCAATACTAATCGTGTTATCCTGCTGGCTCTAAATAAAAATGCAAAAATAATGACCAGAGACGGTTCCTGCAAGCCAATATCAGAACTGAACAGAGGAAAGAAATGGAGAAACGTCTGTCAGAGCGGATTAGGCTGGGTGGATTGTTGGTCTGTTCCAATTGTTGCTGTAAGCATCAACTATACTTATCATCCTTGTCCGCCATTGGGGCCAACGCCACAAGCGAATATCACTACACCAGAGAAGGAAGAAATTCTTCTTTCTCCGATGAGAATACCAAGGTGCAGGAAATCGCCAGGACTTCAGTGGGCACAAGATGGCAATCAAAAGTTCGATCCGCAGACTTTAACACCTGATAAAGTCAGCCTTGAGCTGGAAATCGGTCCCTCAGTACTCAATTTAAACGGTTCTTTAATAAAACACTTCATACATTTGAAGGAAAACATATTCGGAGATTACCAAGCTTTCACTGACATGCAGCAAACACGAAGTAGTTCGACGTCGGTGCCTGCTGAAAAAAACAAAGACAAAGATGCTCAGAATAGCAGCGTGGAAGCTTCAGTGGAAGATGAAGAAGCGAAAGCAAAAGCTTTCGATCCCAGAGATTATCGGCCTCTAGAAGTTACAGTTGGGATCACCATGCATGATATTCAGGCACACTTGGTCAAAAACTGCAATGAAAATGATCCACCGTGTCCTATTATTTTATTAGAGCGATTTGGATTCGAAATGAAAAAAAGTTACAAGGAAACACAGCTTCAATTGTTGCTCTCACCTGCTATTATGCTGCTTACTGACAACGTAACTAGGTCTGGAAAAGAAAAACATTTGAATCAAGGACATCTGATGCTAAGTGCCTTGCAAGTCAGAGGTCACGCGATGTTCAGCAGTGAGGGCAGAAGCTTAGACCAGGAGACTTTGGAATACGCGTGGAATATTGAGGTCCAGTTGGGAAAGCTAAGCGGAAAAATTAGTTCTCCTCAGTTGCACCATTTGATCACGTCTCTTGAAACTTTCCTGTTGATGGCCAAGAATTCGGAAAACAGCTTGAGACCTCCTGATTTACCGCACCATTGTCATCATGGTCTTTTACCACTTCAATGTCCTGATAGCAATGCTGATAATCATTACAGGTGTGATACTAATTTTAAAAAATTCAACTTAACTAGGTATTTGATTAAAAACGGCTGTTTTTTGTTTTCTATTTCAGATGTCCGAGTTCAGAAGATATCAAGTACAGAATGACAAGGGTGTCGATAGATGCCTTAGACTTGTATCTTCAAGAATCAGGAACAGCTACTCAAATCTGGGTGTCACCAATTCGTGTTTCCACCTGCAATTTACATGGGCAGCAAGTGAAATCTGGAGTGACTGGTGTACTGCCAACAATATTAATTCGACAATTTGTCTCTGCATCTAGCCACTTTGCTAATACTAGCAACACGAATACCACTGGTAGTGGTAGATCGCACAACAACGCAAGTAGCAGAATGTCAGGTAACTAATAATTTGTATAAAATACTAGCAGAAATTTACCCGCTATTGTCCGGGATTTTAAGAGATTTCAGGTGGCTTTAAAGAATTTAATTTAATTTCATGTGATTTTAAATTATTGAAACGCATTTTACCATAAGAGATGTAAATGTATATTAAATAATATTAAGGAATTATACCAGGGATCTTTTGGGATTTGAAAGTTTTTTTTTTTAAGGATTGCAAATGAATTAAAAACTTTTCTAGGAATTAAAAAAATATCTTGTTATTTCAAGTGTTTTTAAAGGAATTATAAAAATTAGATTTAAAAAAGAAATGTATAGGTTCGCAAACTGTTTGAAAATATTTTGAATAAATCCGCGAAATAAATGTATATCACTCTATAAAATTTAATTCGTATATTCAGTTTTATCTGTATAGATTTTATTTGTATATATTTGTAAACATTCTATAAAAAAAACTGTTCTTCAAAAACTTCAGAAATTTAAATGTTTTACAAATAAAAATTCGTACAATAATACGTAGAAATTGACAAATAAATCCAACGCTAATTATTTTTAGGCGATGGATCCGACATTTGGCTCGAAGTAGGATCCGTTTCTTTAGGTCCCGTTGTCATCGAAGCTGCAATCTCGCTTCCAACACCAGAACACAACCTTCATTTAGTTCAGAACAAGTACTTGAAGACCCATGACGAATCGACGAAACGACTTTGGTTTCTTTGGCCACAGGAGAGTGGAGTGAAGCCGACGAAATGCGGATGCATAGGTGGTTGCGTCTTCTTTGGAAACAATAAAAATGGCCATAAGTTCTTTAAGCCAAGTTATCACGACCTTCACGACGGAGTCAACATAGCCGCCTATAGGTGAGTAAATTCTTTTGATCAATACAAGATCACAAGTTTGATCAATACCAATTTCTTTATTACTCGTAATCTAGTCGTTGACGAAGCTCATTAATTCTCTGTTCTTGCTTTTTAATCATAATCTTATACAATTCAATTTGCTCTCTGAGGTTGTCTATCATTTCTTTTATTTCCCACATTTCTTCATCCTTATCTTCTTTAGTTGAACAAGTCCATAAATTAGCTGCTGCTATTTCCTCTGTTAACACCTCTCCGTATCGAGCCTCTTCTTTTATCAAATTTTCTGTTTCCTTTATATTTGTTATCATTTCTTCAAGTATTTCTTCTTTTTTGTGAGGAGTTTTAAGCTTCGTCTGCTCTTCAATTCGTTCTTCATCTTCCTGAACGCCTGCTTCATACATCTTTTCTTCGACTGTCGAGAGTATTCCGTACCAGTCCCTAGAATAACAAGAAACAATTTTAAAATAATCAAAAACTGGAGTTCTGAACTTAAAATTCGATTTTCTCATTTTACTCAACAAATATTATAATGCGATATTTTGTCGCTGTATATACCTACTTTTTTTTAGAATGTGTCTATAGACTGAAAAAAAATTTAATTTGAATACTTTTTCCTCAAAACGAGGAATACGAAACCTATCCTAAAAATTCTACATCTTCAATTTACGCAAAAAGTATTAAAATTATACATTTAATTTGTTAAGTAAAATGAAGAAATAGAATTTTGAGATTAGAACTCAAATCCTTAAGTTAATTTTACTTTAGGTTCAGACCTATAAGCTTCACGAGCTTTATTGTATTCTGCTTTTCCAGTATTTATTTCTTTATAAATCTCCGATCGCATGCTTTCTAGGATCTTATTCGCTCGTTTCCTCCCTCTTTTCAATATTTGATGTCGTTCTTCTATCAATAAATCTAGAAAAGTTGATATCATTTCTCGTGGATATATAGCATGTAACCTTCCCATGTCTACGTCAGTTAATGGCTTTGTAATCATTAATTTCCACATTGATTCTGCCGGTTCGCCTACTTCACTCATACAACATTCTGGTTGAACTGCAGAAGCTAACATTCGTTCTTCCATGTCCGCTATTATTTCTATACGTTTCTCTTCTTGTTTTCTAATTTATGATTTAATAGAATTTTGTGTTAAAGGAAATAGGAATAAGCTTTACTCAAATTGAATTACCTTACGATAAGCTTTTGTCTTAGTATCTGCAACAGTTTTAATCTCTGTCGATCAGATTTCAACTCAAAAATATATTTCATCTTGGGCATCTTTTTTAAATCATCTCTTAATCTACTCAGAAGAAATTCCACTAGTCTATTATCACCAGAAACCTCTCCTTTTATTTCGTCGTCAATCTGCTTTAGGATTAGATCAATAAAATCTATCTCATCTTTATCTCTACCACAAGTTGTACTTAGCTTTTCTTGTCGGTGTGAAATATCACCTTAAAGAAATTATTCTTACATTCGAACAGGAAATATTTTAGATTGAATCCATTTCAAATCAGGCATGTTCTACACTTGAAGTTTCAGAATCTTTTTGGGACAACATATGTTGTTTCTTTAAAGCAATTGGGCGATACGTATGTTTACGTATTTAAAATTTTTGCTTTGTTAAAAAAGAGTGGAACCTGACTGATTTGAAATTAAATTGGATCTTTAATAATTTTGACGTGGTTACAATCTTAATATAGTACTTTTCTTACCGGAAACTTTAGCATCAATATTCCTAATATAAAAGTCCTCCAATTGAGATTCAGAAGCATGTTCACCTAAACTAGTAGAGATTTTTTGTAATTTCTTTAAAGCCTTTAAGTGTTGAAGTTTTGATTTGTCCGTTGAACATGGAATAATGATTTTTTCTTCTAAATCATCTTCTTTATCCATATTTAATGCAACGAAGGCGTAAGTTCCTTGGCTATTAGGAAGGCAACGTATTGCAACGTACGTTCTACCATCGGCGGATACATCTTGAAAGTCTTCAAGACCTTTTTGTGTAAATAAATATTATTTTCGTATTTTCTTTTGAGAATTTGAATACGCCGTAGAATACGTATTAAATAGAATTGATCTGGATATTACCAACATTATTGGTTTCCTTTGGAGTGAAATCATCATCAGAATAATGGAATCCAAAAATCGAACTTGTAGAAGGTAGAGGACCATCTGCAGGTGGATTTAAAAATGGTTCTGATAGTTCCTTTTCCTGCATATTTATGATTAATTGCGACAAGAGTATATTTCGGCTCCTCTTTTGGGCTAATCCTTCCACCCTTTTGCCACATAATTTTTCCAGCCATTGTCTGCAGAGCTCCTTGTCTTTTTCATTCACGATTCCTTGATAATGAGTCTTTGTCATTGAGATAAAGAAGAATAAATCACGATCCAGTGTTTCCTCCGTGTTAATTGCTTCAGTCATAATTGAAATCGTTTTACATTTAATTATTCACAATCTTAATGCAAAGGTAATGCGTTTTAATTCTTTTTTCATTTTCTAATGGAAGAAAATATGTAAAAGGATAATTGATTCATTTTAAATTCAGGTTATATGCACTTGTCAGATGTCAGATTAATAGAAGGGTAATTAAAAAACTGAATGGAAAAAGAAGATTGATGTTCGATTTTGGAATTTAAATAGCATTGTTATTTAAATTTGTATAATTATTGTTTTAAAATTTAAACTCTTAGTAATATATAGTCTAGTTATAAAATTACAGATTACTCAGTTTTTTAAAATTCAAATGCAAATTATTATATCGTCACGACATTATTGACTGAGTAAAATTATAACGTTTTTATTTGAGTCAGACCCAGTTAGATTATGGATAGTATTTAAATTAATGTTCTCTTTCAGGATTTACGAATTAGGAAAAGATAAAGGATTCGGACAGTCAATTTTACACGAAGGACAATTGGTTTTCCACACTCCGCCTTACAGTTTACAGGACGTCACACTTCAAGATATATGTTATCCATCCTCAAGTTTAAAAATTCCAGGCCAAGAGGGTTCCCAGAGTTCTAAAGTAGGTGTAGAAAGGTCAAGATCCGTCATGGACCACAATAAAGATTCAAACATCGAGGAAAGTACCAGCATGAAGCTATGTGCAACTTCAGCTAGTCCGCTGACTGGAAGTTACGATAGAAAATCATTAGGTCGTAGGTTTTCTTACACCTCTAATAGGTAAATAAAAATACTTTTGAGATACTTTATAATATTCCTAAGACCAAGAGAAAATTCTTCTCAATTGCATTTTTTTCTGCCAGAGGATCAAATCTGAAGGATGTTCCTTATTCTCGATTAGTGGATGCAAGTCCTATCACTCAACTACCACTGAAATTAGATTCAGATTCAATTTTGAATACTGAACGTAGTAAATCGATTCTGAATGTTCCTGAAATAGAAACAGCACCAAAGAGCAGTGTTTCTGATTCAAAACTGGCTGTGGATTATTTTAGCGTTCAAGAAACCGAATCCTTTCAACAAAGCAGTAGTCCGCAATCGTTGAAGATTGTAACAACAGAGCCGAATCCACCATTCAGTCATTTCAAAGCAACTGATTGCGTTAACGTTTCTGACTCACATCATTCACTCTCTGCAAAATCCGATTCTGAAGAAAGACTGAAGCAAGAAGTTCAACGAACGGTATCGATGTCTTCAGAAAATCATTCTGAAGCATTCTATTCAGCTGATGAAGATATTAGTCATGGCTTGGGAGGTAGTCGAACTCCTAGTTTACGTCAGTCTATTATAGGATCCGGTCCTATTTTGACTCGAAATGATAGCATGAAGAAGAAATTTTCGTCAGACCTGTCGATTGTTGAAAGTTCAGCGAATGTTAACCTTCTTGTAACTGAAAAAGCTCATACACTAGAAAGAACAAAACCACAATCTCTTAATGCTCGAAAAAGTCCGAGACTTCATAGCAATACTAGTTTTAAAAAAGAAGCTGAAGCGACTGAAAATGGCATTCTTCAAGATTCATCTGACAGTCATTCTATTTCCTCGACGAGTTTTATATCGGCAGTTTCTTCACAAGAAGATATGACACTGGTTAATTTGCACATGCAGGTTAATAAACCTATCGTCGACTCTCCACTTTTGATGTCCAGTTACGTTAGTCACTTAACTCAGGTACAAAAAATAGTTATAACTTAATAATATAATAACTTAATCACAATAATCCTATCATAAAAAAGAGGTTGCGATTATAAAGAAAATAGATTCTCGTAATCGTTTTGAATTAATTTTATCTCGTTAAAATTATACACTCACTTCGAGACTTCCAGTTTATAGAAGCACTTTTTATGACAGGATTCTTTTTGAGACTTAAATCAAGTTATTGAAGACTAAGATAAGATATTAACATAAGATTTTTAAAAAATAATCATAAGCATAAATGATTGAGAAAGGCACTCATGTATTGTAAAATTTCATTTAAGGTTCGCTGTAGTAATTGGAATCAGTCTTCATTACCAAGTGGAGGTGATGCTTTTAGAACTCCTTTGTTTCAACGAACCGAAGATGGAAGATTAGTCTACGTCGGAGGACGTTACGTTCCAAAATATGAGACTGTAACTGAAGGGTTTACGACGCTTAAAATGATTACACGTAATGAAGGATCACCAAAAGCATGTTCCTCTAACAAAACTCCAACCCATCCATATCTCTGGGATAGTTCGACCTTCATAAGTTCTGAAGGTAGGAAATGTTATAAATTAATTAAAAAACCGACAAGCAGAATCTAAATTTAATTTTTAATTGTCCTCAGGCGAAGATGATACAGTGACTCACGACGAGGAAGAACTTTTGGCCATGCAACATGAAACTGGATCGCGGACAACAGTCATCGTGAAACTCAAAGGCGACGTTGATATCATGATAAGTCCCATGGTTTTAGAATCACTTCAACGGTTCATTGACGCGATTACTCCCACCTTAGCTAATTTGCACCCTCTTACAATATTGAATCACGTTCATAACGAATGCATTGGAAAGGTCGAGGATGCAAATATCTTAAAACAGGACCAAAGTTTATCCTACTGGAGTCAAGTTCAAACGAGTTCGAAACGATCCACAGCAGAAAGGAATGTTAAAGGCGATAACGGTAAGAGTTTTTACATAAATATGAAATTTTTATTTAATTGAATTCTTACATACTAATTTTTAATTCTAATTAATGAATTGTGATTTCAGGTAAAGTGGCTTTGCAGACGAGTGTTTATGAAGAAAGTATAACAACCCAAATACAAGGCAGTATTACTTTACCAAAGGTAAATCAATTATCTTTATCAATTTTTATAATAAATCTTTCTAATTTATTAAGTTTTATGAAATTTATTGCAGATGAACATCACCTTGCTTCAAGCATCGGTCGTAGAAGAAATAATTTCCTTTTCTGCACTAGACAATATTCGAGATTTGACTTGTGTCTCTTTGTTCGCGATTTGCTTTGATGAAGTAACAGCGAGATTTTACCTCGGAAAGCAAGCACGAGAAGTTGTGCAAACATTCCATAAACCGGCTGTCCTACCTAATCAAAAGAAAGTGAACAAAATTACGAAAGCTTTTCTGCCTGGTCACCGAACGGCTGCTGTTGTCGCGGATATTGGTGGAGGAGAAACAGTTTATATTGAGACATCAGAAAAGCAACAAGAAGAAATTATAGTGACATTAAACGTTGGAAAAGTTCACTCTCAGTTACGGAGACTGAGGAACGAATCATCAATTTTGAAAGATGCTGTGATAACTGCTATACCCGCACACTATTCTAAAGTTTTGTTTACGTGTACAAGAATCACTTCTCCCTTAAAATGTGTCGATTACTATCTTCAACAACCTATAGACGAAAAGGAAAAGCAGGGCGTAAGTAGTAGGATATTAATTTCTTGTTCTTCCAAGGTAGTCACTGGACGGAGATGTGTCCGACTTTAAATATTTTAGATACGTAATTCAATAATTTATGAATACATTTTTCTTCACTGCAGAGGCAAATGGGTCCGCCGCAAGCAACTGAGGAGTTCACTATGGGTAGTGGAGAAGATAAACTTGGATTTATAATGTTCGAATGCGGTTTTGAAGGTATTAAATTGAAGGTCGCTAAAAGATCCCAATTTGAAAAAGGTGAAAATGGAACTGACGAGAAGAAAGTCGAAACCGAAATCTTGTATAATGATAGCGTTAAGAGTCAAGATGAATTGGATAATACTGCACGTACGTATTCTTTTTTAAAAAAATTAAAAATATCAAGAAAATTATTTAAATTATTAAATAATGGTGTCCCGTAAAATATTGTTAAATCCCTTAAAAATACTTAAAATTACACAAAATATCTTGAAATTATATAATTTTTTCCTAAAATTCTTTGAAATTCCTGAAAATGCCATGAAACCTCGTTAAAGTCATTAAACGCCTGAAATTGCGCAACGTAGAGCGCGTTAATATTATTAGTGAAATAATATTTTTTAAGTATTTACATATTCAATTATGTCATTATAGCTTCAACTGCAGAGACAAACGAAGGAGATACAGGACCGTCGACAACACCGAATACAGCTCAAGCGAATACGAGCGCGACGAGTAATAGCGCTATAACAAAAGCAACAAATGGAAACACAGTTTCTTGCGTTATAGAACTAAGAACTGTGTGGTTTAACTTTGCTGCTCCACCACGAACACCTATTACTAGAAAAATCGACTACACCAGATTAGACTGGAATTTGCTCAGCACGGCTTCCCCAGCCATAAATGCATGGATGAATCCGAGCAACAGATTTGCGATTCAAATAATTAATATGTTCAGATCCATGTACAGAAGATCTACCGCGGTTGTTGCTTGTTTGATGGCTGAAGCTTTAGACATACAAGGAATTCATATGCCTGCAAAGGTAGGTGAAAAAAATAAAACGACCTTTTATTATCAGAGATGGTTTTTTCATTATTTAAAAATTTTTTTTTTGATACTTTCAGAGTCGATATGGAAGATTAACGCCACTAGCCAAAACTCTACAAGAGGACCCATCCTGTCAATTATGTAGCGTCTTACAAAATTATGTTTTACTCTCTGACATAATCATGATTGAAGACAGTCTCAGAGAAAGTGACTTGCCTCTTTTATCGACTCTCCGACAAGTAGGAATTTTGATAACTATATTTTCAATACGTTTGTTTTTGGATAATTTTCTTGATTTATTTATTGATTTCAGGGTGTGATAGTTCTAAGCAGACAATGGAAGAATGTTCTCTACACACCACTTTTGCTCGAGCACAACTATAAAACAAAGCACGTTAAGCCTCTGAACGTTACTTTCGCAGTTTCTGATCCAGATGAGGTAAGGACATTTGTTTTATATTTAAAAATGTGTAATAACCCTTTCAAAGTTTTGAATAGAGACTTATTTTTTTATTTTCCTAAACGCGTCGACAATGAACAATTGCAATTCTAATTAATTGAAATTGAAACTCAATTCTTTTATAAGAAAAACTTAATGGTGCTCCTAATCTCTTAGGATTTCATCGAGCAATATGTAAGCGAGACGGATGAGGAGGAAATTCTAGATAATGAGAGGAGTAAGGGTCACTTATGACATTTATTAAAAGTCTATAAACTATAAACTATACTTTGTTTAAACTCATTGTGTCCGCTTTTCAGTTACACTTGGGTACTTTAATCCTGAATATTGGCAACACTTAGACTGTTATTAAAAAATGTACATGTTTTCCATCTTTTATTCTATGGTCTACGGGAAAACTATGGGGTCGTGTCTTAATCCTATTTTTTGTGCTTATAATACCTCACTTACTGACAAGGACGATTCAAAAACGATTATAGCCAAATTGCAAATAAGAAAATTAAAACCAATCATCCCAAGAGTAGTTCTGAAGTAAAAAATCTAAAAAAATAAAAATTAGATTAAAGAATATCACTAACATCACCGCTTTAGGTAGACTAGTTCCTTGTATGGAAAAGTAGCTTTGCTTTGCTTATACACAGGAAAATTTGCTGACGGACGGTGAAGGTAGTGCAGGTGACGTTGACGATCAGGAAGTCACGGACGAGTGTGCTATGTTGATCCATACCGACCATTTGCACAAGCACATCCATGCTAAGAGCGGACACGATAAAGTCTCAGGTATTTTCTATATCAATTACAATTCAAAAAGCTTCCTTTGCAAAGATATTACAGAGTTCATCAAAACTTTAAAGGGGTCATACATATATTATGTAGCGCTTTTAGAAGTGTGAGGATTCAAGAGGACCTGTTATGACCCTGTTACGATGGAGAGGCAAAATTTTGAAATCTTTTCAAATCCTTTGAAATTTCTTTAAGCTCTAGACAATTTTTTGGAATCTTTTAAAATAAACTAAATCCTTAAAGATCACTATATAAGTTATATAAGTAAAAATGACATTAGTAAAAACATTGTATTTAGGCTTAAAGCAAAAGAAAACAGATTAATGAAAATTAGATAACACTCAAGGGGATGTATTAGCCTATTGTTACAGTAGCGTTAAAATGGGAGAGGGAAGGACCGCAAATCGTCATAAAAAGCGTTGCATAATAAATGGACGATCCCATAACAGAGAGTATTCAAAATTATTACATCTTTAATTGAACCACGGACAGATTTTGTTGCTTTTTTATATACTAATAAATAGATGCACTTTAAAGCTCCTGTCTTGGCTAATATTTAGTTCTGATTATATCATACGTTTAGTTTAAGTTTAATCCTACCATCACCATTTTTAAATCAGTAATCTCATACAGGGTTTTAAAATTTATGCACGGTGATGATATTTTAAAACCTAATTTGACATTTCTTAATACAAGTCATCGTTTCACCTGAAGATCATAACGTTTTTCTACCCAGATTTTTTTCAAGATCATCGTAAATCTCGATTTTTTTATGGCTGAAGATCATTCTATCGCTTCCCTGTGGATGCTAATAAATAGTTTAACTTGTATACTCGTAACGAAAACATTTTGGCTTGCTATGGGATAACTAGGTATTTGTGGTGATGGTTTGACGGTTCCGGTAAGCTCTCCTCGTGGGAGAGATACCACTCCCCTATCAACACCGGTTCCAGGCCCGGATTCACTAACCTCTCCCTCTCCACCAGTAGCTCTTTCAAAGAAAGGAAGATCGCTGCAACCTACGCAAGTGCCTGTTAGTACTCGTGCCAGTATTGTCTTTCCATTGCTTACAAGTGGAGGACTATTTAGTCAGCCAAGAGAACCTAACATCAGTAAGTAACCATCACTTTCCGATTTTCTGCTTGCACACTGACTAACATAACTCATTAAATTATTAAAATCCTCATTTCCCATGAAAGACATCTTGTAAAATAATTTTTTAATTTACTAGGCTATGGTACCCTACGAGAAGAAAAGACACCTCAGATTTATGTCTCACATTCTCATCAACTGGGATCCAACCCAAGCATCTATTCTGGAGGTGGTCATGGTAGTCAACACAGCACTGGAAGTCTGGACCAAATCACATCACCAACTGGATATAATTCGAGCAGACCAGTTAATGCTGGCGAAGATTTATACAGTTGGATGGCCAAGCAGCAAGAGTTTATAAAAGAGAATGATAAGGGACATCTCAAAGGGAACTGGGTAGGTTACTTTATTAATGAATTTTTCCACCACGAAGCATATAGAAAAAATCATTTTGGAGAATAAAGAAATAGCAATTTTTAAACAATATTTTTAATCTTAATTCCTTAGGTCTTTCGAACCGAGCAAAAGAGCGTCAAGGTATTTTGAAAAATTGTAAACAGTTCCTGTCTATTTTTTGACTTGTATGGAAAATTTAATTTTCTTATTGCTTTTTACTTTTGTTATTTTGTATATCAAATGTTTTAGGATTCGAAAATTAACACGATGACTACTGAAGACACTGAAGACTCTGATGTCCAAAGTGGCCCTTTCCTGTACCCAATGAAAGATTCTTTGAAACTACTGGATGCTCACTTAATTTTTGAACCTCTTCTGTCATCTTTATCTGTGATGCCACAACAAATGCTCTCAGCGATTGGTTCTAGCAACATGAACAACGTTTCGTCCTTAGATTCTCTAGGATCAAACTTGTCTCTTGTGGGAAGTATGGAAACAATGAGAATCGATATTGTCGTCAGTGAATTCGGAAAAGTCATTGACAAAAAGAAAGGTAACTGACATACTAACATCCCGATAATCATTTTAATACCTATCAAATTCTTTATATAAATTTGTAACAACACTAGCTGGGACCAAGTACCCAACGAAAAAAGGAGCCGGAAAATTCCATCTGGACATTCCACCTGAAACCCCTGCTTTCCTATGCGAGAAAATCGGAATTGATATTGATATCAAAAAGATGGCTGATATGGCTGTGGACGACATGATCCAAAAGCAAAATATTTTGTACATCTCCAGAGGACAATTAAAAAAGCATACAAGCACCGTTGTGAATTTCAGCCTGAATATACGGTACATAAGTCAACAAGTCAACATGCCGCTTTTGAGATTACTGCATCAGATCAGCAATATGTATCAAAACTTTAAGGAAACACAACTGGAGTTGAAAGAACAGCAACCTGAGATCAAAAGAAATAATACTCTGCTTGTCAATAATGCAGCAACAAAAAATGGATCTTCGTCAAGTAAATATTTTCTAAACAGATTCATTATTTATCTATTTATATCTATATTTGTGTCGTAAAATAAGGAAAAGGAGCTAGCGACTAAAAAAAAAACAAAATATTAGATTAATTAAAATTCCTTAAAATTACATGAAATTCTTTAAAATATTTAAAACCTTTTGTAAGTTTCTTAAAAGCTTTTGAAATATTTCAAAATCCCTTGAAATTCCTTAAAGTCACTTGAAATTTCTACTTGAGAAATAACGTTTCCAATTTATTTTTAGCATCGGACCTCCAAGAACAACTTCTGTTGAGCAGTAAAAAATCAGAAGAGCCTCTGCTACGTAGTAATTTCGATCCAAATCAGAAAGTAATATCTCCTTCCGCAAGCATCAGATCACGTCCACAGAGTTTCGCCCAAAAATTACGTAGCACTGGAAAAAGCGTAAAAGGCTATATCAATCTAAGTGAAGGTGTTATTACTCCGAATTTTGGAGCAAGTCCAAGTGGTTCTGGTTTAGATAAATTTAGCATTTTATCTGACAAATGTAAAGATTCGTCAAAATTGGCGCCACGCTGCTGGAAAACGATTTACTACCTCCTGGATTTGTACGCAACAAGGCCGGAGACGAAAACGGTCGCTCATCGTTTTTCCGTTCCTGCAGATACGTCAGAAAATTATAAAACCGGGAAGAAGTACGAAACTCTGAATGAAACAAAAGACACGGATATAGAGAAAGGCATGAATGCTGAAACTAGTTCCACTCCTATCCCACCTCCAAGAGAGCTTAGTAAGTATTTGAACTCTCATATTTTTATTTATCTTGAGGACGTCAATTTACGATGTGATTGTCTTTTTAGATCTAGTTACCGGCGAAAGGACAAGACTGATTATTTTCGGAGTAGCTAGGATTCATAGGACTAGATTATTAGCCACTTTGAGTGGTTTGAAACTCGAAGCGGAGATAACGAGCCTTCATGCCAGTTTAACTTGTCGCAAAAAATCCCGACCCGCGAGTCTCGAGTGTAGTTTGACAGGACAAATCGGCAGGACAATGATAGTTTTACTAGAAGGTGTAGCACCTAGTCAGCAAACGGTTGTCAAAGTAACTGTAGGAAAGTCGCAAGCCTTATACTCTAGTGTGACTAAAAAGCAAAAGGATAAAAACAGCGGCTTACTAACTGTGGGTGCTGTAAACATTGATATTCCGCAACATCCAGTTGCTCTGCATGGAATGATGACTAGGGGAAGTAAACAGCTGTCTTCAACACTTCAGGTACTGCAGTAGTTGCAAGAAATTTTTGTAATTTATCCTTCTATAAAAAGAGGTGGCGATTATATCGAAAGTAGATTCTCACCATTTCGAAATCTGAAACCACATTCTCTTTCTACCTATTGTAATTTTTAAGATTAAGATATTTCAATGTAAGATTTTTAAAAAGTATCATAAGACTAAATTATTGAAAGGCGTACATTTGAGCGTGCGCTTGAGATTTTGATTTCCTAAATTCGTTGAATTTGAGGTTTTGAATATTTGCTTATTTGCTACTTCTGACTTTAGGAACTGAGAGTTACAAGAGCATCGTCGAGATTATCTCGAGGGCAACAGCAAGAAGAAAACGATGTGCCGCCAGGAAGCCCACATCAATATCCTCCAGCACCTACGATAGATGTTGAAAAACCTCAGCCTGTTTCTAGTTTACTAGAACCGATTGTCATGCAATTTCATGTTATTTTACAAAGCCTGAGCATCACTGCAGCCTTACTTCCTTCTCTGCAAGCTCAATATAAAATGGATCAGGTTACTAGTTCTGGCATAACAGGTAGCAAGGCCAAGTTTACGATTGATTTGCCTCAACACAGTTTGAGCTTTACAACCAAATTGCAAGTAACAGAAGCAAACTTGCCTTCCGAAGCGAGTGTCGAACTTCCTAAAGTTCACGTTTCTGCAGAATACATACAAGATGGAAGTAGCAGTTTCAACGAAAACAAATTTGCGGGTAAACCTCGAGATATTATACTTCATTGCACACTTTATTCTTACATTTCGTCTTTTAATTCTAAATCCTAATTTTTCTGAATCTCTTTGTAAAAATTTAATTGTTTAACTCTAATTTGTTAAAGATGGAGTTGTATTGAGACAGGGCAGTTACCTAAGCGCAAAAGCAGATATCGGAGTCTTCGAACATTCTCTGTCGACTGACTTGTTGAACCATTTGGTGTTTGTACAAAAGGTGTTCATGAGAGAAGTAAACGAAGTTGTACAGAAGGTATATGGAGGTGAGAAACCTGTGCCTCTGTGGCTTGAAGATGAAGAACCTACAACCACTGCTTCTTCTTTAAAGAGAATCTTGTTCACATTGATCATTCGTATTAAGGTAGATTATATTAACCCTAAGTAAATTGTTCTATATTTCTCATCTACCGTATTTTTAATAACCAAAATATTTTTTAGAGAATTCAATTAACCGCAACGACTCCCACCAACTCTGCAGTACGACTAGAAACCGGAGCAGTAGAATTACAGCTTTCGAATCGCGTACAAAACGTTTCGGGTTCCACTCATATGAAATTATTCGGCAAGGCACAAGTAGACATCAATCTTAGTCTAGGGCAGTTACTAAAGAACGTCATGTTTGAAGAAGCTGAGCCAGAATTTCAGCAATTTGCCTTCTTCAATACAAGAGTTGGATTAAGAAATGCTTTTCAGGAGGAAATGGCACAGGGCGAAGCCAAAGAAGTGGTCCTTATAACATTGAAGAGACCTTTGATTTACATTCAACCTGTTGCAGTCGATAAAGCCATTTTAGTCTGGTTGAACTACAAGAACGCGTACGAATATTGGAACGAGAAAAGGGCGAACTTGAACAAGGAAGTGTTGACTGCTACTCAACAAGTGTTCGAAAAGGTTCCCTTCGGTCAGTTAACGAGTCAACTAAGCGCTCCTCACCTGGGAACTTTGTTTCTTCAACTGACTGTTGATGATATGGGAATTTGCATTCCATTGAATTCACTGCCACCTAATAATTGGGGATTGAGTAGAGGACTTTATGATGGAGAATCGAGAGGAGCTGTTGTAATTACTTTGGAAAACACGAGTATTTCTGCTTGTAGCAGTGGTAGTCTTGTCAGTAAAGGAAGGTGGGTGTTTTCTAATGTCCCTTATATTGTCTATTTATGCATGTATTTTTTCATTTTTTTATATTTCAAGATATGTAGAATGATTTTAGACGATTTCAAGATATTTTAAGTGATTTTAAGAGATTTAAAAATATTTTAAACGTTATCAAGGCATTTCGAACTTAAACTCTTTTTAAAATCCCTTAAAACTGCTTAAACTGTATTGATATTCTTTGAAATTCATTAAAATCTCGGAAAACGCCGGGTAAATTTATACTATATTTTAATAATTTCGAAAGAGTAATCTTAAAACAAAGAATTCTTATTCCGTTTTAGATTTGTCGGTCTATGTTTGAGATTTGCAGAAGATTTCGAAACTTCCTTAGACGACTGGAAGCCGGACATGAGTGATAATAGTGTAATGAACCTTTGCGTGGTTTCTGAAGGCACCTACGAAGTTTGCAGCAGAACTATTGCTCAGAAGCAAGACAAATCCGGTAGGAATCTGACTGTTTTCTGTTTTAAAACTTTATTTTATTAATTTATTAAATAATGCCTATTATATGTTTCATTCATTTTTAGATAATGCAAAATGGCTGTTGAACGTACAATGGCAAATGGAGGGAGTTGACATTCATTTAGATGTGAGTGTAGGTAAACAGTTGTCAGCTTTAGGTCATACATTGACAATGCTGACTGGTTCGGAAGAAGATGATGCTCATGCTTCGATGGATTACGACAGTGACGATGCAGACCAACCTAATAATAGCACGAGCCAGGTTAAGAAAAAAGTATGGTTTATTTTATTTTATTTTTTTGTCGTGTGGTGTCTTCATTCTGGTAACGTACTAACAATTAGTAGTACATATGCCTTTATAATTTGACAAACGTAACCAGCATTATGTATGTGACTACTTTTAATTTAAAATCTAAATTCATTGAGAAGATATTAAACTAATTTTCCTTTACAGGAGAGTATTCTGATGAAGAAATCGAAAAACTGGACAGACAGCTTACCGGCGTTCGTCTTCGATCCGTCCCTTGATGCAAAGAAGCGATCAAAACTAATCGAAAAGGAAATGAATGAACAAGCAAAAATAATAAATGATCTCAGATCTTTGGGAGCATCGCACGGAACGATTGAACAGGAGATGAAACGCTTGCATGAACTAGAAGCTATGGTTTTCAAAGATTTTCGAAGGTGTGATGAATTCTTTTGACATATCTTCAGTAGAATCGCATTTAAAGAATACTAATTGAAAATATTTCTTTTTAGGGACATGATTCAGAAATTGAGAAGACAGTCAGTAAAAGCCTCCGGAATAAAAGGAAAACTAGGTTTGGGTAGCAAGACGAATGCGTATCGTTCCAGATCGTTTATCGTCCCATCGCCAACTCCAGAGCATCAGCTAGAAAGTCCAGAGGATTTGAATGCTGATATTAACTCGGCAAACTCTGCTAGTTATGAAAGTAGTCCTAGAAGTGGCCCTAGTCGGTAAGTTTTTCATCAAGCTTTTAATGATAAAGATAAAATCAACTTTAAAAACAAATATAATTTCTTCATTCTTGACAGATCTGCATCTTTGAGAGTCAGAGGACTCAGCGGACCAAGAGTAACATTTAGCGACACTCATACGATGTGCAGACAATCTTCTTTACCAAGCGCAGGATCAGAATTGAGTTTACCGGAAGGTGAACTCGATTGGCCAGATACTATTGAGATTGAAGGAGAACAAGTTGAACTGCGTAAAAAGCATAGGGATATAAGTTGTACGTCTAGCTACGATAGTATGGAAGGAAGGTGAGTGTATTCTAATTTCTACATTCTGAAAAAATAAATTATGAACCGAAGGTATTTAGAGAATAGAGTTCAAATTACATTCACTAAATTACATTTTATTTTTTTAAATTTCAAACATAAAGTGCACCACTTCTTGATTCCTTCGGAAAAGAACAAACTTCGACGACATCCTCACCACATATCGTACCTCAAAAACCTCAG
The DNA here is from genome assembly GCA_032275145.1 of Synergus laeviventris. NCBI lineage: Eukaryota > Metazoa > Arthropoda > Insecta > Hymenoptera > Cynipidae > Synergus > Synergus laeviventris. The sequence continues at coordinate 772,555 of JAUESI010000033.1, read as the reverse complement.
GAGCCTAACATAGACTTTGAGCTTGACGTTAAAGTTTTAATAAACAGTGGAAAGTGTGTCCTGCATACCAAAGATCCAGCAAGAGAAGACGAGCTAAAATTGTAAGTCTAGAATTAATTTAATTGAATAAAACTTTCGTAAAACATAGATTCTCATTAATTTTCTACTTTTTTAGATTAACTCGAATGAAGAAAGAGCGATCTTGCTCTGGTGGCACGTTCGAATTTCAGCCAAGTAGTCCAAGCGGTAGTAGAAAACATTTAAGCAGCAAGGAAAAAGCAAACACGACGAGTTCAGCCAGATTAAGATATCAACATCACACGAGTGTGCCTTTAGTAGATTTGACCATTTTTCACATTCCAGGCTTAGATGTAAAGGTAATGAAAATTATCTGAATTCATTTTACAGTAGAGACTAATAAATAAAATTTTTTTGCGTAGATACACTATGAATCGAAGACACTTCCTGAAGAGTCAATGTCTCCACGAATAGCTACTGATCATAGTGTGTTAAATCCTTCCGCATCAAACTTACTGAAAAAGTCTAGTACCAAGAAAGCTAGTCTCTTCGCGTGGATGACGCTTCAAAGCATCCCAGAGGAAACTATTATCAGTCCTCATATCCTTGAATTCTTAGAGCAAACTCTGGAACCTATTCCGAGTAAAACTTCCTTTTATAGTGGAGGGCAGACCAATGCGATGTTTCCTCTGGAAAATATGGATAGTTCCTCATGGGCTGTCTCAGCTGCGAGTGGAAATTATGTATATTCTAGCTTTCCAGTTGACGTAATCGTATATTTTCATATGCAGCCATCAACTTTTAGGTAATTCAAATTTCTATCATAAAAAAGAGGTTGCGATTATATCAAAAATAGATTTACTTCGAGACTTCTAGTTTATAGAAGTAGTTTTTATGGCGGGATTTTTTTTTAGACTAAAGTCAAATTGTTGACTTAAATTTTGAATTTGAATTTTATTTTAGATTTTCGTGCCTGCCAGTCTCAAGAGTAGAGTGCATGCTACAACTGCCATCACTCGACATTGTATTTTCGTCGAAGCGAGCTGAAGAAGAATTGCCAGAATTCAAAGAATACAAACCCAACAGCTCTCATTCCGTAGGAAAAGAAGCTGGATCGGCTATCGGAGGACTTTCAGTCACTGGTTGCCTTGCTGATTTTTCAGTTTATATATTTCACCCCTATGGTGGTGGCAAAAAGTCCGGGCTTAAAGAAGCGCAATGGTCACCGTTATCAGATAGCGAGAGAAAAGACTCCCTCAGCATCAACGTAGAATTCGTCAAGTTCCATTTGTCGAGAAGTCGCAAACTCAATTTCCAGAATGAGCAGCTGAAGAAAGCTGATTCCAGTAGAGCTGTCATACGATTTTCAAGTGAGTATCATCTTAACGCCTGAAAATTGATTTATAAAAATATTTTAAATTTTATTCTATTTATTTTCTATCTATATATATATTTAATTTTATTCTAGCTATTATCGACATTGGATCAGCGTCGTTTAAATATGACATGCGTCGATTGACTGAAATTTTAGCTTTTCCGAAAGCTTGGTATCGGCGAAGTATAGTGAGACGTTTATTCCTCGGGGATTTGAGTAGTAGTACCGCTTACTCCGAAGGAGATGGCACTCCTCCTTTCAATCAAGAGGAAGCTATGATGGGAAGTTCAGTACTGAAACATCATGAGAGACACGGGGTGGATATGCTTTCTAAAAGTGCACCTGAACGAAGCCCTACTCTAAATAGAGATAAATTAAGACTGAGTCTGGAAAATGACATTCCTAAACACACTAGACTGAAAGGTATTTAATAATTGAATATTTAAAAACATAATTCCTATTTTGTAGAAGTAATTTTTTATTTATTTGGATCACTTGTATTTATTTTTAGACATCGGTAGAGGCTGGAGCTTCACTGCCGAAAAACAGGCACCATCCGAAGTAAAAATTAGGGAATCAGCTTGGGAAACTTTGGTTCTTTTTGCAGTGAACTTCACTCGTTTGAACGTTCATATGAATATGGGTAATGTTATGGGGAACGTTTCTTGGATGACTAAAGATTTCCGGTCGGACGGAAGATTGTCAATTGGTAGCACAGGACACAAGAATTTATATATAGGTGTTGGTCTGGGAGGTTCTAGTTTAGATGCAAAAGGTGGGATTGTCGGTGGTATTATCGAGCTGAGCAAAATTGATACCTACAGTGAGTTTTTTTATTGTATGATTATTTTACTTGAATTTTTTTTGTATATTAAAAAACTTAAGAAATTATTTAATATGTAGTACACATTCGTGAGGAACCGGGAACAGAACCGGATCACACAGTAGGCTTGAAGCTTTTCGCACTTGAATTGCGTCTGGACTACATGGGAACAAGTGTTTTAATGTCCAGAGTTTCTTCTCTGGATGTAACTCTCAGGGATGAATGGAAAATCAACAGGAACAATAATGGTGACGCATTCATGCCCACGAGAAGGTATTTTTTTTAAATATTCTTAGGCAATCGGTTGCAAACATCTTTAAGAAAGTGGATTCAATTTTGATTTACATCTGCAATTTAGGCCAGCGATCATTTTCATGCACGGTGACTTGGGTTGGGATCAGTTACAAATCATGATCAGCAAATCGACCACTGCAGACCTCCTAAAAATGTTTTACAAGTTGGACGAGTTCTTCAGTCAGCAGTTTAAAAGCAGCAAACGTGTCTTTAGCTCGTTGCAACCACGACATCAAAGAATAAACAACAGTAGTTTAAGGAAAAAACAGCAAAAGAAGAAATCTACAAACGAAGGTAAAGACGCTTTACAAATTTTTGGACTAGTTTCTATCTCTACAAATAGTTTCTAAACTGTGGCTTATTTTGATTTTGCGTTATATTTTATATTTTCTCTAGGTCCGTGGACGATGAACCAAACAGCAATTTCAGATGCACGGCATCATCGCCATTGGCAACGAGTCCTGGCTCAAGTAGCTGGCTTGCAATTAGGTAGCTTGAGGTTCTCTTTGCCTTCGAATGGAACAGTTCTCGGTGGTACGATGGAACTGCACGGATCCAACATCAGTCTTGCTTGTTTCCATGGCATCAATTTCAAAAGCAAAAACTGGGCACTCTTTTCGTTAAAGGAGCCGTGCATCAGTTTTGCTACCGAAGCTCAAGAAATACCAAGTGTGGAATGTAAGAAGAGTTCACTTTTTATCCACTTTATTTTTTTATGAATTTAAATACGAACTAAAAATCTTAAATTTTTTATCTTTTTAGCTCCGAATACTTGTGATGTTCATGTAGTGCAAACCTTAACGATCAGCCTTGGGCAACAGCAAGAACAACACGCGAGACACCACTCCATGGCAACAGTTTGCAAACTTAGCAGAAGTGTCCTATTCCCTCCACAATTCAAATCTTTACAAGAGTGGTTCCACTACGCATTCGCAAACAGCGAAATCGACGGTGAGAAAAATAATTTCATTGTATTTCTTACCATTTTTCGAGGAATTGTTTTATTTAGTTTATTTATTATTTATATCATATTTAGTTATTTGTATTATACAATTATTTTGGTATTGCAGTTGATCGATTTCCTTGCGTGGAGAGGGAACGAACAGATAGTACTTCTGAAAATACAAATCCCGCTCGTGGAAGAAGCACATCTACGGCTTCCGGAAAGTTACAAGAACATTCCCACACGAGGGAAGTAATATTTGCTTTACCATCCTTGCAACTTCATTTGAAGACGGAACACCTTCAAACCGCTAAGACTCCCGATGTAATAGGTATGTTAATTCTCAAAATTTTTTTCTAACACGAAATTTAAACCAGAATAAACTATTTCTTCGTCTTACTTAAGCTCAAGTCTTTTAATTTAACTTTGCTGAATTCTGCAGATTTTGTATCTTTATTAATCAAACTATCTTCTACTTCTATATTTTACTCTGCAATTCTCCTCTCTGTATTTTTAGGACTGCCTAAACATATTTTATATAGTAAGTACAATGGGAAAATGAGTTACGTTAATCTTTTCCGGAATGCGGAACAACTAAGTATGTTCTTTCGTAGTTCTAAGAGCGTGCAAAATAGTTAACAATAGACTTGTAGTCGAGTTTGCATGATATAATAAATCCTCAAATTTTTAGGCGGATTTCATAAATTCGTTTACTTTAATAAACTGGTTGGCATGTAATTTAGTTTACTTTCTTTAGGGAAGGAACTATGAACAGAATAGTTAACTCATGTTCATATCATTCATGTTATATTCAATTATAGATATCATTTAGAATAACATAAAATTTGTAGCAAATCAAGATAGGTTTCAGAGAATTGGTTTTGATCCCTCTAAATTCAGAATCTCTTTTTTTCAATTTGTATTCTAGGTATTCTGAAATACTCTCTTTTTAAAGGTGAGAAGCCATTGGTGGAGTGCAGTTTCATTACAGAATTCGAAGACCACATTTTTGTGACTGTGGATGCTGAGGCCTTTTTCTTTTTACACGACCTTATTACATCCTACGTTAAAGAAAAAGAAAGAGTGGTAAGTCTTTTAGAAAAATGTATAGTATGATTGGAAATTTAATAAATACAATTTTTTTTGTAGCACGCGATGCAGAATTTTGGGGCAAGAGCACATAGTCCTGATGTACAAGAAAGGAGAAGTGCGAGTGCGCATACAAGCACTTCGAGTGCTTCGACTTCGACAAATTCTGAAGACGAGAAAAAGCGAAAGCAATTCGATCCTGCAGAAATGTTCATCAAAGACTGGCGGTCGTACAGATGTAAAACTTGGCACCTTGAACCCACTGTGCGGTAAGAAATTTACACTTCAATTTTCAAATTCTAAACGAAGAACATTTAAATCTTTCATATTTGATTCTAAAAGTATGTTTTATTAAAGCTTGCTTTCGTGGGCTGGAAAAAGCATAGAGCCTTATGGAATAGACTACATCCTTCAAAAGTTAGGCTTCTCTCACGCTCGTACCACAATTCCAAAGTGGATTCAGAGAGGTTTTATGGACCCGATGGACAAGGTGCTCGCGGTTCTTATGCTGAGAATGGTGTATGCCATTCGTGAGGAACCCATCGACGAGAAAGAGCACAAAAAGGAAAAATCGTGAACGCCTCCTGCTGAGGTCTGTAGAAGAACTATATAATATCCATGATATCTATTGTGATACACGTCCAAATTTCGAAGAAATTAGGTGAAGCAGCCGGCTGTTTGGATATCAAAGTCATAATAGAATCAACGATTGTGAAGCTTCGATCCACGTATTTAGTGTTCAATATTTATAATTACTTATACCGAGAAGAATAGACGAGACAAAAAACGTACGTATATCATCGAAATGATAATCGATCAATTGGAAAAAGTATCGTAGTCGCCACCGACCATGGATTTATTTCGTGATGCAGTTGCGTTTTAGATGAATGTGATATGTTTCAGTGCAAATTTCATACTTCTAGGGAAAACGTGTAATTCGTGTGAATCGGTGATTTCTGAATGGACCAAGTGTAAGTCAAAAACCACCTAAATGTGACTCACCGCGTGTTTATTGTATTATTCTATATGTCACAAGTACGTAGTGTATTCTGAATGTATATATACATATATATATAATGGAAAGAGGGTTATATTTACTACACAGTGGTATAATCGGGACCTTCCTGTTGAAAAGATTTTTCAAGTATGTATATTAAAAATATTTTCATCAGGGTTGAGAACCGCGATGCAATCTATAATATGCACATGTAAAAAATTGAGGTGGTGCTACGGTTTATATGTATAGTAGCATAGGACATCGAATCGTTTTTATATGTTTAGTTTAATTAATTAGGTATGTATGAATGATTTACAGTTTGAGGAAGGATTAACTTTCACGGAACCGCTTTTGCCTTCTAGCGCGTTGATTGTGTTCCAAAGACTCCGAAGTTTACTCTTATTATTTGAAATTCAGCGCTTTCATCAAGTTCATTTTAAAGGTATGTTTATTCTTTAGTGCAGCTTCCATAAAAAATTGTGTATAAATTCTAATGTTTAATTACTTTGTTGATAATTTATGCAAATAAACAGAGAAGCAACTTTTATGATAGACTGAGTACTTTCATTTAAATATCACTATAATTTGCCTAATAATAACTTTATTGAGTATAATGTAATCATAATACATTAATAAATATGTATTAGGTTCAAATATATTACAATGCAAAGTAGAGCTTAATGCACAAAGGCACTGGATGTCATTATCGCATAATTAGTAATAATTAATGTCTTAAAAACGTATTGCAAAAAAAGTGCGAAGACTAGTAAGATATTTCATATTTCATAAGGACGTTTTTTATTACATTAAATTAATTGCATAGTTTCCTTGACATAAATTTTTCCCGGCAGAATTCTGGATACAATAAAACAAACTTTCTTTAAGTTTTTAATTTTTGAAAATCAATTATGACAATGTAGTAGTAATAACTTGTTTAAATAGAAGTTATTCTCTAGATTCTTACGTGCTTTTTCATATTGTACTAAAATAACGTATGTACAAAGAGCCGGAAACCCGTTTGTTTCTACAAGAAATTACAATAATCTACAAAAACAAATTGTAGAAACAAATAAGATGTTTTCCTTTCCATAATTTGCTCAATCATAAATGCAATTTTGCTAACCATGTATTTATACAGTCAGTTACTTTTTTGTAGGTTTTCCACAGATTTTCTTGTTTGAAAATTGCTCAGGATTTACACAGAATCCATGGCAAAAATAAAATTTGTATTATATCGTTTCACCTTAAAAATAATAATAAATAGTATATTAAATGTCAAATACATTTGGCGGTAAAAAGAAACTGTGATGTTTTTATTTATATCTAAAATCTAAATATATAGCGTAAATTATCTAGAAAAGATAATTCCACTAAACTAGAATGTGATTAATTAATTCAGCACTTTCCAAAGTTTTTGTCTTCTTAAAAATGAAGAAAATTAATTGTGACATGATTTCTAATGTAAAACTGTGATTCGGTGTTTTTTTTCTGCAATAAAGGTTCAATAAGAATTTGAAATCCTTGAAAGATAAACTATACCTAAAATCTTGCCGTAAAAAATGCAAGATTTCGTAGTTAATATTGCAAAATGTACATTACATTAATAGTTGACTATCTATAATTCTATAAATTTATATCTATTTCTATACAAAGTGAATAACTTCAATACGTTATATGTACCTAAGGAAATATATAATCTATGTATATTTCGCGCACATTCACGATCATAGTGTTATTCTACATATAATACATCACATGATATACAAGCATCCTGATTACAGGCTTACTCGGACAAATTCATATAAATTCTGTAATGGACGGCAGAAAATATTTCTTCCTTTACTTTATTCAAATCGACAATTGCAGCTTAGTTGTGAGTTATAGAGTTGCCAGTGTTCAACATTTTTAAAAATCACAAAATTTGAACTTTTTTCAAGAAAGTGTAAAAAATACTGATTTTTAATCTGCTTGTACTTATAGCCAGAAATAGGAAAACATTACATTGTGATCATTTTGTTCTCGGCGAGTATTTTGAATGTGATTAATAGTTGACATTTTTTTAATCGTGCAAAAGGAGGCTGAAGAAATAAATATGTCAAACTGGCCTTATGCGACTTATTCTTATCTTATTTTTATCACAGTGATTATAAAAAATACTCTATTGTAAAAACAGGATTATACAAACACAATAATCTAAATATTTACAAATTGGAACTTCAGATTTCAATGAGATTCAAGTTTCCAAAAGTTATAAATGAGTGTGAGTGAGTTTTAGCCAACAGCACAAGCAAATTTACAAACCAGTACAATGGTGAAGATGTAAAAGATTTCTCAAATCTCCCATTGGCCTAGAATATTGCACGGATCACTTAAAATTAGCTGCCAAATACTTTAATTATCATTTACCCTAATGAGTGATATGATATTCTTAAACCGAATTGCTTGTACTGAATACTGTACACTTAAATAAATATTTTATCTTCTATAACTGTACATAACGTCTGCGAAGTGACGCAACAAATTTCTACACCATTTGAATAATTCAATGAGAAATTGAATCCGAGATACGATCTTATCGCCGTTTGATAAAGAAAACCGAATTTCTAATCCTAGAAATTCGGCAGGATAAAAGTTCAAATATTATTTCAAGAATTTTAAAAAGTGAAAGAATAGAAACTTTTAAAATTATACTTGGTCTGTTTGAAAGTTAAACGACGTAAGCTCTGCACCGTAATAAATCTACATCTATATTTATGTTTACGTAACGACGATAACATAACATAATTCTGTACAAAACTTAATATGTTTTTCATGCAGATTTCAGATCAACAGTTTTTAATGCGCTTTGCACTTAAGAATGTAGTAGAATTTCAAAGGCACTAAGGCTCTTTCATATTTTCTACTGATAATTTCGATGCACTGGATTTAATAACCTGAACGGAATATGTTTCAATTCCTCAAGAATTCCTTCTTGAAAAAATCTTCTCACTCGTCGCAATCTCGATAAAAATGCAGAGTAAACTCGAGGTAGTCCCCTCCGTGTCTATTCTTGCATATATTCTGAAACATAATTATTATTTACGTTTGACATTTAGATCAGTTGTAAGTTATAACATTATAGTATGTTTAATTACATCTTGAGGTTGAACTGTAGGAACTCGGAACCTGAGCGTTCTTCGCAGATAGTGAGCAACGTCTAAAGAAAATGCTTGATCGCCAGGTTGATTGGTGCTTTCAGTATACTGAGTTTGTTGTGGTATAGAGTAACTCCATCCACAAACCATAGCTTCATCAACAGCTGCATTCGCTGACATAGGACACTGTTGTACAATCTGCCAATACCATGGCATTCCCCTATAAAAATAATAATTTTATTAAACATTCTACATTGCACTTTTGAATCAACGAATAGGTTTCGAAACAAAATTAAGACTTACACAAAATGCAAGGTAAGATGTGTATCTGGCATGTGCTTCGATAGTGGAATACTACAGCTGATATTGTTTGCAGAATTTGGTGTTGTGGGTGAACAATATCTTTGATCAAGAGAAGCATTAAAACTTTTGGCCACGATATGCAACTGAGGTTTGGGTTCCGGGGGCAAAGAACCAGCTGCGTTGCTCGCAACTTCACCCCAATCTGTGCCACTTCCAGCTTCTCTTCTTGATCTCTTGTGAAGATACTTATAATTGTTCTGAAAAATGTGAAAATTAAAATCCATTTCAAAAAAAGAAATTTTAAAGAATCAATGCCTTACCTCTTTTACAAGAGTCTGCGTGCTCGGATCAGAGGGACTTATTCCGTTTTGCAAACCTTTGCTTAGCTTCCTCTTTTCCTCATGGATACTCACTGGTTGCTCTAAATGATCAGCTAAAAAATTTCGAAATAGTTAATAAAAGATAAATACTCCTTATACCAAAATAAAGTGAGTAGTGAACTTACACGGGGATTTCTTTTCTGGTGGATGTTCTGGACGAGACTCTTCCAACTGATGAATTTCAGCCGTACAACAGTATATCTGTAATCAAAAATGTTATACATTTGAATTTTAAAGGAAAAAGAGGAAGTAAGAAAATGACTATAAACCCTCAACTATTTCTTACCTGACAGGGACTTTCAAGTTCAGTAAAATGAAGAGGACAATCCGTAGGCCTTCCCAAAGGAACTGGTCCTTTATTTGTCGGAGGAGCATCTACATCCGAATTTTGATCGTTTTCGTCCACGTTACTAGCAACAGCCCCAGCGACATTTTTACCTAACCAATTGTTTGGAAATTCACTGGATCGCAAAAGAAATAAAATTTTCATTACCTGCCTCAGATTTAAATTTAGTATTTACAATCATAAATCTAAGAATAAAGTATAATCTTACGCTTGCCTGTTCTTTTCATGTTTGTTTTGCGATCCAGAATATCCGACTGGATACCACGTGATTTCTTGTGAATACAATTGCTGTTTGGGGTTTGGTGGCTGTGTAGAGAGAGCATTTTTTAACATCGTATGACCATCCACCCCTCTCGTGAATGTCCCATGCCTAGTATAAGGAGATGGTGTACTGTACAAAAGTGGATTGAATCGAGAGTCGTAAACTGGTGTCGTTTTTGAAGTGGGAATATGAGCTGGTGCAATTGCCAAAATTCCACCACCCGCTACTGCCGACCATTCTAAACTACTTCGCTTCTGATACTCTAGAAAATACAAAGTGGCCATCGCGACAAGACTGAAAGAAATAATATTCAAATATAATCTCAACTCACTGGATAATCAATAAATATCTTTTTAATCTTCTCTTGTAAAAACTTACCAAAAGGCCATGATGAGAATAAGAATAACAATAATGATCTGAATGAATTTATTGCTGCAGAGAAGCTCCTCATCCCTCTCGAAACGCTTGGATTTTCCTGGCATGGAAGATTTTGTATTGATGGAGGAAGAGTACTTGCTACTCGATATGCTAGATACTGTACTAATGGAACTCTTAAGACTATCTCCTCTTTTCAACTTCGCCAACCGCTTGTTGATTCTTTCCAACTGGTCTATTCTCGTCTCTAAACTATCTGTCACCTTACAGAGTTCCTTCACCGCCCCAACGTTCTCCATGAAGATTCTCTCCTTGTTGACTACCAGAAAGTTTTCTATCCTTTGTCCGTTAGGAAGAACAATGTCACCCGCTGGTAGAACAGCTTCCGGTAAAATTTGTTGTACTTCTTGCGCTATAACTCCCGTATCTTCTTGTGGCTTTGCACCTAAACCAGAATGAAGTGCAAATTCTGGTGCGTATCGATAACGAACTACTCGCAGTTGCTGCACATTTCTCAGCTGCTCACGAGTGTCCACTTCTTGAACATTTTGCTTTGCTCTTGCGTCGCTGGGCTGAACTATGTGTCCTGTGACCTTCATATTCCCATGAACAACAAGAGCTTCATCAGGCCGATCAGTATTAATTCCAACTCGACCTGCATGATAAACGCTATCAGGGGCAGCTCCTCGTTGCCAACCACCTTCTGCACCAACTCCGCTTCCTTCGGACTCGAACTGTCCAGGATTACTTGCCTAATCAATAAAAAGAGAATTGCCTAATTATTTAACAGATATGAATAAAATAAAATAAATCGTTTTTATTGTATTAAAGAATTTACCCTCACGATTATCCTTTCAGAAGCGTGAGCTACGACTTGATAACTCGCCTGATCCGCAGTGTGCGCGTGTAAACCAACAACCAGATGAAAATATCTCTGATCTGGATTTGGTTTTCCTTTTTTCCTCATATTATTACTGGTCGTTTCACTAAAGTGCAAACGGCCTACCGTCACCTTGGTGACGCGTTCGCCACCCAATTCCACCCTGAAACCAGCTCTATTTTAGGGTAATGAATGAACTAATACTAGTTGACGCGAATCTAGCGAATTTTGCAAACAAAACTGCCAAAACGGTATTCATTGTATTCATAAAATATAAATAAAAATAAAGTAAAGTATATGGTTTGAATCAAAATCAAATGATTAAGGTAAAATACAAAAAAAAAGAACAGAAAAGAATATATGTTAAAATAAGAAATAGGTCCTCAGCAAAGTATTATTATACTCACACCACGGGATGAAAGGGTTTTTTGCTTCTATCGCTCTGACTCTGTTCAACCCTGATTGTTTGAGTTGGAGATTCTACTTTGACGCCATAGAAGTGAAGTTGAAAACTGCTAATTTTTTTAAGACCCTCGCCAGTTCTGACAAAAACAGCTTCCCCTTGAAGCTGAGCATGACAGGTAATCTAAAAGTTTATGGATAAAAGTGATATAAATGAAAATTAAGGAGTAAACTTTGAAAAGAAAATTTTCGGCAAAATTCTTTACTTGAAAATGATTTTTCTTCTGACAGACGAACGCATCATCAGAATTGCTAAAGTTGAATCCCTTATCTGCGTCCACCCTGTAGTGTGGCACAGGAAGTTCTTTAAGGTTGTGATCACAGAGAGCATGCCAAGAAGTTTGTTGAAAAGGATGAAATCGAATGCACTGATAACTTGCATCTATGTAACTACCGTCGCCAGTGACTTCGTCTCCTTCGAGAATGGTGCTGTTACTACTACAGCTTCTTTCCGCCGCACCCAACTCTGGTTCCTATTTTTCAGAACAATTCCAAATTAGTCATAAGAATTTGAAAAAGATAGATCTTAAGATATACAGTGTACTTATGACAAATTGATTTACAAATTTGTAAGACATTTTTAATATTTAGGATCACCGGTATTACTTGTTTGACGTGTATGAGACCATCCTGACTGAGTTTTCTCTTTTTGGGTGCCGATTGGAGCGACGAATACAAAGTGGTGATACCAGCACTAGGACTATGTTCGTGTGGCAAGGTAACCAAGGGCGCCCCCAGCTGCTGTTGATTTGGAAGAACCGGAGTGCTCGGCGTCAGGAGAGGCGTCAGGACTGGATGCGTCAGCAAAAGTGGATCTGGCGCCGAAGCTAGAGCTCTGGGTGACGAAGGCAACAAACTTGACGTGTAATTCGTCGTGTTCCCTTGGTGATGGAGGAGTATTTCTTGTAAAGCTGCTTTTTGATCTGAAATCAGATTTAATGTTTATCACTCAATTCCTAATGAAAAATAGTTTCCAATTATATCTCATTTCGTATTATACATTTTTTCATAGCTATACCTATGACTATTGAATTAGTAATTTCTCCAATTTCTTCTAAATAAAATAGTTAGTCACCTATTACCAAAGTGAATTAGTAAGAATAACTTACTAATCTATTTAGTAGTTTTATTTACCAATTGAATTGTTTATTTAACAGATTTTACAAGATATCCAAGGATTTTCAGTTATTCTATGCGATTTTAATAGTTGTTAAAATAATTTTATTCTTTTCAAAATATATTATGGTATTTTAAGAAATTTTCAGGGGTTTTAAGGGAATTTAAAAGATTATCGGAGAATTTTTAAAGATATTGAGATTTTGACAAATTTTTAAGGGATTTTAATGAACTTCAGGCGAATTTAAAGTTCGTCGCGGAATTTTAACTTGAATTTTTTTGTGAAATTTGAGATCTACAAATTTCTTCATGGGATTTTATCAAGGAATATTAAAATAATTTTATAATTTTCAAAAGATTTGATGGAACTTTAAGAGGTTTCTAGTAATTTAAAAAAGTTTTCACGGGTTAGAGAATTTTAAAGATTCTTAAGGGATCTTAACAAACTTTAGGTGATTCTAAAGTTCCTTGCGGAATTTAAAATGATTTAAAAAAAATTTTGCGAAATTTTAAGAGATCTAAACATTTTTTCTTGGAATTTTATTAAGGGATAATCAAATATTTTTATGATTTTCAAAAGATTTGATGGAATTTTAAGATGTTTTTAAGAATATTAATGAATTAAAAAATTTTACATGGAATTTTAAGAGTCTAGTAATTTTAAAAAATTTCATGAGAGTTTGATGAATCTGAGGAATTTTGACAAATTTGTAAAGGATTTTAACAGGTACTTTTTAAGCGATTTATAATAAACAGCATTTTATGCGGTTTATAAATAAGATTTGTATGAATTTTAAAAGGTTTTGCGAAATATTAAGAGATTAACAAATTTTTACCTGGAATTTTAAGAGGTTTCTAGTAATTTTAAGAAACTTCATGAGATTTTAACAAATTTGTTGAGGATTTTAACGAACTTTAGGTAATTTTAAAATTCTTCTTTTATGACTTTTAAAAGATTTTACGAAATTTTATATTTTATTGAATAGTGTTACTATTTCATTTAGTGAGGAGTTTAAAAAAAACTTAGCTTGTCCTTGTTACTAATGGAATGAGTAACTTTTTACTAATTTATAGTAAACGATCATCATTTGAATTAGTATTAGTAAAATTTAACTAATTCAGATTTAGAGAGTATATAATTTTCATTTCAAACCTTCATGATTTAAATATCAGGTGTCTTTTTAGAAATATAAAACTCTCTTGAAATCCTTTAAAATTCCAGGACATCCCTTAAAATTTCTTAATATTTATCCTATTTGATTATTATTATTACATTTCCCTGACATGTGACCATCCTGGTTTTAGGTGAATCTCCAGACGCTTATAGAATGTTTACGTAACGCACACCTACGTTACGAGAGACGAGTCAGTTCTGAAACTATAATATAAGTTGTAACAGGTGAATGAACTTACGCGGTGAATGTACATGTTGCGAGTCGTGATGTCCGGGTGGCGAATAAGGAGGCTCACTACCACTGTCTGGCGGACTTTCTGGTAGTGAATGACTGCAACGAATTCATCGTCAGATTAAAAGTATATCATATAAAAAAAAGAGCTTTAGCATTTTATCTTGGAAGAAATTGAAGACTTACGGATGAACGTAGCTTTGTGGATCCTTATATAAAGTACCGGAAGGCACAGGAGTTGTACCGGAAGTGCAGGTTGTTGGAACGGTATGATTGTGTGTTATCGGGGATGGTAACCTGACCGGTGGTTGTTGGTTTGTCGTCGTTTCCACGCGACCTCCATGATTGGTTGGTCCGCCAACCTCATTGTGTGCAAGAGTATCAGCGAAGTATCTAAAACAATATAAATTTTAACTAATTGTTCGATCATTACTCCATAAACCAGAACAGCTATATCAAATTCTATAATTAAGCAAGAAATGCTGGGCTACCAACAAGTACATATGGGATTTATAAAACATAGATATCGCTATCGCTAGTTCGTTTGTTATAGAGTAGTCGAATAACGTAACGTGTTACTGGCATTTTTTCAGAAAAAAAAAGAAAATGTGTAATTTAATCCGCCGCCCATGCGAATGCAACAAACGAATAGATTTAAAGGCAGGAAGCGTCATTGTGTTCACGATTGCTTCCGGTATCTCTTACAAGAGTCTGGTTTGCATTTTATACAAATGATACGCGAAATTCCTCTTTTTTTTTAAGGTCAAGGTGAAGACTCTCTTTTCTCGTATATACCCGTGAAGAAATTATGAGAAATTATGATGGGATCCTGATGGGGTCCTAGCCAGTTTTCCCTAGTGCTAGTGTGGTCCTGATTTGGAAAAGGCAGATAGAAATTAAACAAAATAATTTTTTTTATAATTATATTTTAATAAAAACGAACAATAAAATAATAATATTATAAAATTTACTTTTGAAAATTTTTATTTAGGTTTTAATTGAGTGTTTATTCTTGAAAAACTGTCTTTGGCTCGTTGGTTCACTTTCATCTGAATTCAATTGACATAAAGATGAATCTCATCACATTTATTTTTCACTGATTATTTTTGAGAAAATTTTAGCAAAATTATTGTATAAATTTTCATTTACTCGATATAAGAAAAATTCCCATTGTGGTTTCTATTACTTCAACATTTTTAAAAATATACTTAAACACGTATCGTAGTTTAGAAATCTTCAAACGATTAATAATTTATGTTTTTAAAAAGAATGAAGTAGCGGGATCACAATCTTTCCTTTTTAACAAGGTACTTTCCATGTACATTTTTTAATGTTATTATGTAATTGATCCTTTTTATTAAAAGATAATTATAAAAAAAAATTCATTTTGTTTAATTTCTACCTACCTTGTCATTTAAATATATATATATATATATAGAGAGAGAGGTATTTTATTACATTGCACAGACTATTTGATTTTAATTAGTATATTGATTACAAAATTAGCGTTTCATAAAATTTTTTTGCATACAAAAAAAGTCTCGGGAAAAGTTTTCGCCCAATATTCTCTGAAATTTTATAAAACAATCTTCCACAAAAATTCCTGGAAAATTTGTTTGAATGCTCTGAACCTTCCATTGGAAGGTTTTTTAAGAAATTTTTTAAAGAATTTAAAAATAATTCACGGAAGTTTCAAGATTTTGGAGTAATTTAATTTTCTTTAAAATATTTCGAAGGATTTTAAATGATATTAAAGAATTTTAAAGGATTTTCAAAAGATATCAAAAGGGATATTAAGGAATTTAAAGGCATTTCAAGAAATTTAAAGTGATTTTAGGGAATTTCAAAGGATTTTAAAGATTTTAAAAAGAATTTCAAAAGAATCCTGGGGAGTTTCAAGATTTTAAAGTAGAATTTAAGGATTTTGTTAAGTTTTTCATGAGATTTTAAATAATATTCAATAATTTTGGAGGATTTTCTAAAAATTCCAAGTGATTTCAATTTAAAAGGATTTCAAGTGATTTTAATTAATTTAAAGCGATTTAGATAGACTTCAAGTGATGTTCAAGAATTAAAAAATGTCAAGCCATCTTAAAGGATATCAAGTGATTTTAGATAATTTAAAGAGATTTTAAGTGATTCTCGGTGATATAATAGAATGTTAAGAAATTTAAGAAGATTTCAAAGATATCAAGATTTCCAAAAGGATTTCAGGACAATTTAAAGCGATTTAAATAGACTTCAAGTGATCTTCAAGAATAAAAAATTTTCAAGACATCTTAAAGGATTTCAAGAGATTTTGCAAAATGTCCAATATATAAAGATTTTCTACTGGATTTTAAAAGATTTCAAGTGCGATTTCCCGAGATTTCAAGTGATCTTAAAGAGTTTTTAAGGAATTTCAAAAAAATTCAAAATAGTTTCAGGATTTTCAATTATTTCTAGATATTTGTAAATATTCCAAGAAATTTTTAAAAGAATATGAAAAAATTAAAGAATTTTCGAGAAATTGCAGAGTTATCAAAACATGAGAAAGGATTTACAAACTCTTGTATTTTAATCTTTAGCTGTTAAAAAATTATGAAAAGAATATATAGTCATAAAATGTAGTGTATATATAATAATAATTTTCATGAAAGCCCGTTTAAAATTCCTAGGAATATGTCCGTGTTTGTATACAATACACAATATTAGTTAATTTTTATCTTAAGATAAATAATTATAAGCGTGGAAAATGTCGGGAATTCTCTATTTGTACCGGATGTTTGGTTTTAACGTGGAAAAGTCTTGTATAATGCCCTGTTTCATTACATAATTTTAAGGTGGGAATGCCCTTTGTTAAATGGGGCTAAATAGGTCAATTTCTGCATGGCGCGGGTATTTGTTTTTACATTATTAGATGTAACTATTGAATGAATATTACTTTTAAGAGGTCCCTCGAACTCTAAAGTTTACGATTTGTGTTGATATTCTGTTGACGCCAAGAGGATATATGTTATTTTGTACCGGACTTATTACTTGTTCAGTGTATGCGAGCCCTTAATCTGTCGAGTTACACGACAAATTACTAGACCTAATGCAGCCAGCAGTGATTCCATCAATTCTATCCAGCAGTCTACAACTACAGTCGCGTCATTATATCATTACACCACCTCTTGAATATACAGACAAATGTGTGCAATGTGCATCTACTGTACTCAATACATCACTCTGAGCTCTGGCTTGACGACTGCATTGAGCTGCATTTATCTCGATCGTACTGCATCCAAATTACAAAAATAGGAAACAAATTGAAGTAATAGACAATTTATCTTAACAATTTATCTCTTGGAAATATTTTTTGTCTTATTGTTGAGTAGATATATATATTTGGTATAAATTGTCATTAGAACAAATTTAGTTACACCAATTTTATTACATTCACAATAATGATCCCTATATAGTAAAAATCTTTGCGCCTGTCGAGAAAATCGGTAAATTTTTCTTCAATATATGCTAATATTAAAGAAAATGAAAAAATTAAAGTTAAAACAAAATCAGAAGTAGAGTAGATTTACAAATAAAAGAGAGGCTGTCTCCAGTTGGAGATCATTCAATTTAGAAATTTAGTGATACGAGGGTTCGCAGGAAACGCGTGCTCGTTCAACGCAGTGACAAGCGCATTATCTGAATTCGTTAATTAGCATAATTGCAGTGACAGGAACTCGAAGGGAGAGAAAGACAAGAGCAGGCAGTTGTTTGTCAAAGAGCAGGGGGTATTCAACACATGACTTCTGTTTCAAGATTCTTCAAAACAATTTTTTTTAATATCAAAAAATTGTCAATATTTCAATTTATACCTGTAAATTCTCCTATATAATTAATTAATGGACTCACGTGGCTGGCTGCTCACTATCGCTGTTGATGAAATCTTCCAATTGAGAAAAATCCAGTGCTTCATTGTCTATGCCACTAACGAAATCGCCTCGTCCTGAAAAGAAAAACAAACCAAAATTTTAACATGAAAATTTCAAGAGATTCTTATTTCTACATATGAAGCAATTGATAATGAAAAAGGCATAAAATTAACTAGACATTTTATATCTCTTGGTTGAGTAATCAGGACGCCTACTTATTCCAGCTGGATGAATTCGTTTTCTATCTGATCTACATTCAAAAGAATTTATTTAACAAAATTAATCTATATCGCTTATATGCGCTCTGAAAGTATTTTTCTTTGAAAGTATTTAAAATCGTAATTTGTGATAAGAAAATTGTAAACCCTGCGTTATTTTCGTTGCATAGGTATTAAGATAGAGAATACGAAGTTTACGTTTATTGAAATTTTAGAAATAGTTAAGAATATCACGGAATTTCAAGGGTTTTTTATGAAACTTATTGTTATTTTGAAAAATTTTAAGGGATTTTACTAGATATTGCGGCTTTATGGAATCTGAAAAAGTTTAAAGAGAATTTCGGAAATATCCTTGGATTTTTAGGTATTTTAGGGAATTTTATGAGATATCACCGAATTTTTAATAATTTTAAGGAATTTAAAAGAATCTTGCGAAATTTGTTGACATTTCTTGAAATTTTAGGAGATTTCATAGGATTTAAAATAATTTAAAGAAATTTGACGATATTTTGTAGGATTTTAAGTAATTTTAAGAGATTTAATTAAATTAAATTAGTATTATAAATAATTTTCAGTTATTTTATGCGATTTTAATGAATTTTGAGTATTTTGAAGAATTTAAAAGTTTTCAAAAGATTTGATGTAGTTTTAAGATATTTTAAAGAATTATAATTAATTAACAATTTTTTGTGGAATTTTAAGGAGTTTCTAGTAATTTAAAGAAATTTTCAGGAATTTTAAAGGGAATTAACAGACTATAAGGGAATTTAAACAAATTTCATGCGATTTGTAGGAATTTTAGAGATTTTGACAAATTTTTAACGGATCTTGAACGAACTTTCGGTGGTTTTGAAGTCCCTCACAGAATTTTAAACGATTTTAAAGGGATTTTAAAGAACTATTTTTATGAGTTTTAAAAGATTTTACGAAATTTTTAGAGATTTAAACATTTTTTCATGGAGTTTTAAGGGTTCACAAGTAATTTTAAAACATTCCATGAGATTTACAAGGATTCTTATATGGCGTAAAATATTTTGCGAAATTTTAAGAAATCTTAAACATTTTTTCATAGAATTTTAATGGATTTCTGATAATTTGAAAAGATTGCTGACTTATAAAAGATTTTGTGAAATTACTAATAATTACTGAATTACTAATTACTAATTCAGATTGAGAGAGTAGGAACGTCTTTAATTTTTATTTATTGTTTAATAAATAAAGCTATGCTAAAAAATGAGTAAGGGGAATAGAAATGCACGAGAGATATGAATTAGTTTCTCTTTGAATAATATATTTTTAGGCATTAAAATTTTCTAGGTAGTGGCCCGAATATGGAACACTTCACTAAAATCAGATTATTTTTTGATTTTGTGCTGGAAAAAAACATAGTCAATCCATGATTTGAAATAAAATTGAAATTCCCCCAAACAGACTACTTTTAAGTAATTAAGTTAATTATGCCCAGAAAATAGTTATTTTAGATTTGTGGGAAATTCCCAGTTGAGCATATATGAAGTAACATAATGTTCTGTAGATATAGATATATAACGCGGTGTGAAACTGTTTGACGTCAAATTTTAAGGACAAAAGGGACTCGAAGGTAAACTCTTTTCTCTTGGCAAATATGTACTTTCGATTGAGAGTATGTACGGCTATGTACACACGTGTACCCGTTATATTCCGTTCATGCATATGAATATAAAGAGCTACGTGAGAAGAGACGCTGTAAATAGCATTCTTCCAAGCTTGGTTCTTAAGACCTTTATGAAGACCCCGAAGCTGACATTCACAGGTTACATCGTGTATTGAATACAATACATCTTTGCTATTTGCTAATATATTACTATCCGAATGCCATAAACACTTTGAAAACCACAGGCCATGTTGCTGGTTTATAGATTGCACTCTCGTTTATGAGCATTCAGCTATAAATAAACAAAAATAAAAGTTCTGCAACTGCATTTTACTTTGCATTTATCAGTAATAAAGTAAAGTTACCTACATAAAATTTCAACGATATATATCTGGATTACGTTTAGGAAAATTAAATTATAGTTAAATATATAGATGTGATCGAGTATGAGAAAATCTGATTGAAGAATAATGATTTTTGATATTCCGATCGAATTGTCAGTGTAAATACTGTATAAATTGGTACCTTTTTGGCTACGTCTAGATCATTGAATTTTTCGAAATTGAGTTTCATTCTAGAAGCAATTTATACGTCAATTAATTGAGGTGTCCATTTGATTCTTTATTCATAAGAATTTCAATATTTTTATTATTTTTTATAAGGATTATATTCGAATTTTCGATCCAACCCATGCAGAAATTGCCCCATTTAGCTCTATTTAAAATTGGGTTCTGACGAGGCCCTGGTCCGGATTTCTATTTTTAATCAGAATATTTTAATATAATATAATCTCATTAATACCAATCTTAAAATAATTAAAGATATTCCCACCTTAAAATAATGTAATAAAACTGAGATATTGTTAATAATGAAACATGGTATCGAAGAGTTTTCCACGTCAAACTCAAACATCAGGTAAAAATAATGAATTTACAAAATTTTTGTTCTCAATTTACTTAAAAATTTAGTTGTAAAGATTTCAATGA
>JAUESI010000033.1:706749-722298 GCA_032275145.1 Synergus laeviventris | reverse complement strand
TTCGTAATCAGCGACCTCGAAAACCCCCTTACACTAATTTTGAAAAGAATCCAAAATTTATTTAGCATACTCGTCCGCCATACTGGATCCGCCATTTTGTTTTTGAAATTTTTGACACCGGATTCGTAATCAGCGACCTCGAAAACCCCCTTACACTAATTTTGAAAAGAATCCAAAATTTATTTAGCATACTCGTCCGTCATACTGGATCCGCCATTTTGTTTTTGAAATTTTTGACACCGGATTCGTAATCAGCGACCCCAAAAACCACCGAGTAAGAAAATTTGGCCCATTTTATGAACATTTTATAGTTTTGGCCAGCTTTTCGGGATTTGGTCCCACTGTGCGACGTTCAAATCCCAAGAGCGAAACGAATACCGAGCACAAAACATATTCCAATTACGTAAATACGTCGAGATGTTTTTAATATTTGCCTAGAAATTGATAAAAATATATATAAGATCTTTAATTGAAAACAAAAGACATTATGGTGCAAGTTATTGGGCTGAGAGAATAGACATTTCAGTCTAGTATTGACAATAGGTAACTAATATTTTTGGATCGACAGTTTAAGAAACCCTTAAGTCAAATATATTCACACAAAGTGACTCACTGACAGGTTTGTTGACTTTTTAAAAAAGTTCCCACAAAATAAGCGTCTGTTATGTCCGTTATGTCAAACGACATGAAAACACTCAAAAGGACATTTAAAAATGGTGAAAGACCATGATGCATCTTGCTACTGCATTTAAAGCATCTGAAACTGTAACATCAAAATAACATACTTCGCTACAGTACATCCTCACGTGGCTGTCAAACTAGTAGCTGTGATTAAAAAGTATTCCGACCATCAATTGTTCCCGAAATAAAAATTCTACCAATTACTGAACAAAAACTAGGTTATTATTAGGCGAGAAAAACCGGCTAGTAGACAAAACAGCTAGTGTGTTTCTTTTAGTAAGATATGCTTGCAAAAATTGTTCTCCAGCAAATTGTTCGACAGTAAACTGTACTCAAAGTTACATTTAACAAGAAGTTGGGGAGTTTAACGAGAGACAAGAAGAGGTGGCGGTACCAATTTAAAGTGTTCTCAGGTTAGAGTAAATAAATATTGAATAATGGATAAAAATGTTCGCTACTCACCCAGAATGGCCTGGAGGGTCTGTTCGTCCCCGTCACCGATGACATCCATGCCTCCGTGGATCGGACCCCAGCTTTCTTCCGGGCCTGATCAACAGGCCCCATTTTGTCCGTCCGTCGTTGCGTTCCACATTTTTTTAAACGAGATACCAACTCCAATGTTTTTTTACCACAAACGTTGTTCACTGTTAGATTTTATTGCACTGACACGAGAGTAAGAGTAGGACACGAAAGGAACCATTATAGAGACGATTTTGCTCTTGCAAAATACAAAAACTAGAGCTATGTACTTATACGCACAGCTCTAGTTATGCTCACGAGAGTTCAACTGGTACTGTGGTGTGTGTCGTGTGATCCATGCTGTGATCTGCAGCAATCTGCAGTGTCAATGTGTAGTTGGTCGCTGATATTCTCGATTCCCGCCTTAACCACTTGAGCAATACTGCTACAATATTGCCAATAGGTGGCACTGTTTTTTTTTTAATTGTTACTGATTCCAATATTTCTAATATTCATCTATAAAGACATCACATCAATTTTTTATTGTTGAAGATACTTTTCTTAAAAACATATTTTTAGTTGCTTGGTCGTTTCAAACCTTCTGTCGTCAGCTGTCAAGATGGTCGCTTACCGAAAAATACAGTGGTACCAACTGCATTCACTAACTTTCATTTAAAAAATTGAACTTAATATCCAAATAGATTTTATTATTTAATTGCATTTTGATTGGTTTGTGCAAAATAAAAAAATGTCTAAATTATCCTAAAAATACATCTTTTACGGGGATATTAAAAAAATTTTATTTTGTGCCATGCATTTGGCGTCACTGCTTGTCACTATCAAATGCGGCCACTTTGAATTTTATATAAAATATATTAACCAATCATATTACACACACACACAAGTTTTAAAATAGAATTATAGTAAATAACTAAAGAAAAAGTTTAATTTGAAGATTTTTGAATTTCGAAAGCAATTCTTAAAATTGGATAGATTTGGAATTGGAAGAGAGAAGTAAAAAAATATTCGAAACTGCGTGGATACTATAAACATTTATCACATAAGTACAATTGAACACCGAGGGGTTGCTAAAATTATTATTCACCACATTGGTTTTATCGGTTTTATCTTAGTTATTTTTCTCTTACTTTAGTCTACTCCATTTTTGTGTCTTACGAGCACTCATAAATAATTCATTTACACAAATACTCTCTTAAATTTGTAGGTATACATATATATTATTATTCTTTGTACAGTGTATGTACACAATCTTTCATTCAGACGCACTTGTTAGAATTAATGCTTAAGCAGCGTGAAGATAATTTAGAGTCAAATAAAAAGGAGCAATACATAATCATTAATACATACTCGCTTAAAATAAGGGACCAGATCACTTGTGTTTTATAATTTTAGAATAATGCAGTAACAGCATCTGAGACAATACAAATAGGATACAACACTTCAGACATTTTAAAGTCATATAATAGTTGTAAAAAAATCTTGTTTGAGATTCTTAATCCTTGAAGATTCACCAAAAATTTTGTGAAATAGATTATTATTCATCTATGAGTAGAATTATTAAACTGTAGAATAAAGTCAAATTTTTGTAAATAGTTTCAAAATTCTAGTTCTTTTCACTAAAGACTATTCATTATAAATAACTTACTCATAGGAAAGATTCCTGTCTTGCAGAACACATTTTCATCTGGATCTAAATTTTTCTGTTGAACTTTAGTGAAAATAAATAGAAATTTGATTCACATTTTTGTCTAAAAGTGAAATAATTCAATAAAAAGTTTGCATTGTAGAGAAAAACATCACCTTATAAATAGATAAATATATTCTGAAATACTTCTACACGTGATTTCATGGCAACTGACGAAGTGAACTGCGCTATAAAAGTCCGAAATGAGAAAATTTTTTGAACAATTCAACATTTCAACAGTTAATTTAACTTTTCTACAAGAAACATTCTTAACAAATTATTAACAGATCGTTCCTGTCTAGCCATTGATTCACGATCTGTTTCACCCAAGCTACTCTACGTAGAATTTTCAACAGTTAAATAATAATTACAGTGTACTACATATACATGCATTCAGTCTTTGTTGCTAAATATATAAGATATTCCGAAAAATTATGACAGATAGTTGAAAGTTAAAAACACCATTAGGAACTGGATGCAGAATACAAACTAATGATTATCGTTAAGGATCTCAGATTTTCCAACAATTCTCTTTCGATCAGTTCGTCAATCATTCACAAATTTCTCTTCAAATGACATTCAGTGTCTGACCCCGAAAACCCTTAACAACTCCCATAATAGTTGCCTCATTCTTTACGTTCCAAAACATCAGACTTTCCTGACAATTCAATAAATACATATAAGTCAATCGGAAGAACTCTAATAAATAAAAATTAAAAATTCAACATGATATTCAAAAGCTATAAGTAAATGCAGCGCTGACTTTAAGTCAGAGCTGCTGAATCAAACTTGAATAAAAAAATAAAATTTCAATCTAACTCAATAAGCTAATAGTGACTTTCCACAAATGTATGTCTGAATATATTGTTTGATTCTCGGCTTCATTGAGATAGTTTGAACACCTTGTTATGCAGTCAATTCCGCTCGAATAAAAAATGTTGATTCTCAGAAGCAGTGCCCGTCGAATCACAGATATTCTGTTTTATTGAACCTTGTACCACTCGCTTGAGCTTTAAGACTGATATTAATTGTCAACGATACTTCATGGCAGTTTAATAATGGCAGCTTATTCAATGAGCCTTTAGAATTTACAAGCTCATCAGAATGAAGAGTCGAGCGAGATTCTGGTCTCTCCAACTGATACAAAGTACATTTATGGAGATTGTTTTTCTTTCTGTAGAAGATACGCTCATACGTGGACGTAATAGAAATTACATTTTAATGAAGGCTACCTTTCATCATTATCAGTTCCTTGTCCATCTACATTTCAGTCGTTGGAAATCGCCTTCCTCATATCGAGAGTCTGCTCGAAGAGGCACAAGGCCCGGTGCACAAACTCGTACTGCTCAGCCGTTTGAATCATTCCACCTCTGTCGTATCTGAAAATATAATACAATTAGTCAATTTTAGTAATAAAATTTCATATTAAATTTGAAATTTGAAAATATCTTTGAAATTTTAGTACCTCATTTGGCACAAGATCCCTAAAATATCGACGTTCCCATCCCTAATGAGCTGAGTCATTCCATTTGCTATAGCTATAAAACACCCTGTTCTTCCGATTCCTGCACTGCAATGTACTGCAATAGGTCCCGGTAAATTATTAATTTCTGCAGCTAGGCTAACGAGCGTATCTGCTTCTTGCGGTACAGCGTGATCTGGCCACGAGTCATACCTGAAAAACAGGAACATGTAATTTAAAAATATTTCTTTTTCATTCTTGTACCTAGAAAATGGTTGTTATTAAATTCAAAAGTCAAAGAAACCTACCAATAATGTTGAACATTTCTACGTTCATTCTGATGCCTAATTTCAAAGTCTCTGACAGTGTAACCGTCCCTGTTGATCACGGAAACAACCATGACATCGAAGGATCCAGCATTTATCCTACTATTTTCCTCCACTGGGAAATACACATCACACTTGGTTTTAGTTGCTTCCTGCAGCCGGGTCATCATCACGACTGTAGGAACTCTTTCCGTCCAAATCATTCTCCAAAAGTCTTCAACCGTGTTAATCAATGGCCCTTGCGTCGCGATGTATCGTACATTGTCACCATCATATCCCTAAAGAGAAAAAAAAAATGGTAACGTTCCCCACACTGGACAAATATTTTAATTGCAGTATTTTAATTGCACTCACGCGTATGTAGTTTGCGTTGATATAACTGACAAGTGGATCATCAGATCCAGGCAGTACTACTCGAGAATGGGGATTCGGCAAAACTGAACGATATCTATTCTTAATACCAGATCCGCAAACATCCACTTTCTCTGGAAGATTCAAGGGCACTTCCCAGAACTCCTTGTGAAGGGAAGAAGGATCGGTGATGACCTTTTTTAATTGGACTCTGGATAAGACATTACCAGCGCTCAAAAGAAACTCTTCAGCGGTGCATTCGCGTGTCGGAGTCACCACGTGAGGTGGACTTTCTGGTGCAGGTGACAATTCAATAGTCAAACTTGCACTGGAGCCTCGTCGCTCGAGGAGTCCCTTCGCTTTTATGCGAGTTGGTTCAGGTCTTCTTTCTGGCGTTGCAAAAACCATGATCTAGAATAATATTTATGTATTAGATTAACATTTATGTAGTATTACAAATTTGGAAGATATAAACCTTGAAAAATATACCTGTCGCGAAGTTGCCAAGCCAGATGACTCTGGAACAGGCTGAATCGGCTGAACCGGTACCGGCGGTTTCAGAATTGGTTGATGAACCCACTGTGCTTCAATAGGATCCTTTGATTCTTTGCTAGTCTTTTCAGTAGAGCAAACTGCTCCCTCTTCTACCAATCCTCGCCTATCACCATCTTCAGTATCCTTTTCACGCGACATTTGCTTTCGCAGCCATAAAAGGATCTGTTGAATGGAGAAAATTACATTATCAAGCTAGTCCTTAGTGTTTGGACATTAAAATTTTAAATAGTTGGTAAGATTTTTACCAGAAAAGTGAAGAGAATGGCGCCAGCGATGGCGCAGAGTACTACGAAGAGGGGCAATTGCCAATCTAGCCATGATAGAGTTGCAGTGGAGCTAACCTCCTGACTGGTACGGGCGCCAAGCTGTGCAGCTTGTAAATCCATACTAGCATCATCCAGTCCAGCCGAGGACTGTCGGATTCTGAAAAATTGAATTATATATTAATTATCACAATTTAATTCGCAATTACAATTCTTCCGAATTGCTACACCATTTTACTTTTGAAACGGCTAGACTTGGAAATACTGGAAGTAGGGACCAGACTTTGAAACTTACAGATAATATTCTCGAAAAATAAGAATCTATCTTTCAATGCTTTAAAAATTATCTTCAAAAAATTTAAAGCATTTCGTGGTCTTTCTCTTCAGACGAAATTTATGTATCTCTCTTTATTAAAAAATTATCTTAATTTTTATTACCTGTGATGAGACCGCGCAGACATGCCCTCGGCAACCGGCAGCAAAGGTACCGGTAATACCGTATCTGTCCGCCACTTTTGTTCAGTAATTAAGTAAAACCTTTCCAAAGAACCAGTACTGGCGTCATTGTTACTCGATTTGTCATAATGGTTGCCATCACCTATATAGTGATGAGTCAAGGGAATACCTGTACCTCCTGCGAAAAGAAAAAAATCATTTCTTGGTATACCCACAATCTTTCTCAGAAAAAGATGACGACGTTTATGGCCTGCAATATTTCATGAGCGGATCTACTTCGCTAGACATAAGTAATTTGTACTAAAATAATTTATTTTTAGAACAAACTTAATCTTGTTAGTACGCGAAATTATATTAATGATTACACTTACAAGTTATTAAACTTCTATTGTTAATTTTGAAAGATTAAGAACTGAATGAATATTAAACATGATTTTTAGATTCACAATGATTATCCAGCTGAAGATACTTATTGCATTAGAATGATAAAAAAGAATGTGCGAGTTATAAAATTGATTACACGACTCGAAAAAGTGTATCAAGCAAAGCACTTTGATTTCGTCACTCACTCGTGGAAATTTGATTTACTGGTTGAAGTGAGTAATGATTATGACTACAATAAGTGCTGATATTTTGCAACGTAGACCTTTGAATCATAACTGCGTGCATTGGGAAATCGTGCCTAAAAGATACGTAGACATTAAAAGTATTTTACTAACAAGAGCTAAACGAAATAGCGTAAGCGCTATTTTTGGTACGACGATCTTGCATTTATTCCGCCTCGGGCTTTATATATTCTTTGTTGTTAATTTCCACTCTCCTCTTATCGAAATCAGTAAATACACATTTACTGCTTATGAATCCCGAGGCTATTAATCGTCTTCTACTGATTACGAAAAGTTCCTCCTGGAGAGAAAAACCATGATAGAAACAAGCTGAACGGCTCAGAAGATTGAGAGGAAGATCTTAATAAGGAATTATTTATAAAACAACATTGGCTGCAAATGAAAAATGGATCTATGAAATGTTTCAAATTTTTTTTGGAAAAAAATTGGAAATTGTTATTAAGTCCTCTTACATCACAAAAGCTGAAATCTCTAATCTGGAGCGCAGTAGAGAGAGATACGAGAAGGAGAAGTATCTTTCTATCCTCGTGCAGGAAGTAAACATCGAGCTAATTTTACGATCAGAGCACCGAGAGGTGAGAGACAGGGGAGTGAAGAAGGCTATGAGATGAGGAGATGAAACGTTTATCCAATGACGACTTCCCAGTGGGCGAACGGATGAATAAGTCATTTGAGTTCAGGGCCGGCTAAATTGCTTCTAAGAATAATTTTTTTAATGAATTTCCAAAAAAGAGAACGACAAAGGAATTTTAGGTATAAGTAGTCATCCCAATACCGGAAGACAAGCTTGAGTTAAGGGAATGGAAGCAATGTACTCTCACAGGGTCTCTTTCCTTCTGAATGTCAGAAGTAAGTTGCAAGAGTACGTAATTTTTATTCGGACAATAACCTTTTTCCCACGTGTTGAAGGCTAACATGTACATCGCATGACGTTCACAAGTAAACTTTTGTCCTTTTGCAGCCGACCATTTTTTAACCTTTCAGTAATTTAATATGCCAACTTCTCGAGTGGTAAATTATAAAATTAGTCTTCAGAGAGGAAATGTGAATGATAATAATATATAAATGAGTGAGATATCAAATTATTTAGACACGAGCGTTTTACATTTATAAAATATAAATCAATTTTTTTAAAGAGATTGTACATTATTTGCAGAAAAGAGTTATTTGTTTGGAGAAAATTCGATGTTTGGAGGAAACGAAAATAGAAAAGTGAGGGTGCTTATCAATCATCATGAGACTTGGCACAAAACTACAGCTGTGGGCTAGACGTGAGAAATTTGTGTGTTTTAGAAATGCATCACAAATAATATTCTTGTCTGCTACAGTGCAGTCGGTGGGAATTAAAATGTAACTTGAAGCGCACTAATAAATCACTTGTTTTGCCAAAATTGTTAGATTGTATCAGTGTCTCTGAGTAAATTTATAAATCTCTTCATTAGGACATGAGCAGGAACACTTTTGATCAAATATTTTGCGTAAACCTTACTTGTGGGTGTAAACAAAAAATTTTTTAAATTGGTTTCAGAAGATCCAACTTTTTTTAAATACTCTATTAATTCTTATACTAGTCCCTGAAACACGTTTTATATTTAGGAAAATATTGCAAGTTATTTTGATCGCGAATCAAATTTAAACCAACCATGATTCTTTTTGGCAACAGCTGATCGTGGATTCTTTCCGAAACCGTCATTTAATTTTTAAAGCCTCCGTATTATTCACTGGCATTCAATCTTCACGTTGCAAATAAACAAAAATGATTTCTCTTCTCACATACAGAGAATTTATCACCTATATTTCGAAGAAAAATTGTTATGACGATTCTCACACACGCACACACTAAAAAAATTGGCAAGCTCGCCTAACCTAGGACAACAGAATGAGCTCATAGTGCGAATCATGAAATGCGACTAATGACGTATATTACACGCATAAGCCACGATTAAACTGTTGTGAAAGAAGGAAGTCACAGAGACTGGCTCACTTATACAAATAAACTCATTGTCAGTCCCATATAAAACACAAACGCACACGTGATAATATGTAAATACGAGAATAAAATACGCGTTTCAGAGCACTTGCAAAAGATATATCAAAATGACGTGACCGTACCTTTGGCTAGTAAAGCATGTGTCAAAATAGCAAACGCTGTGTGTCGCGCGATGAAAAAAAAAGTTATATTAGCGACATGAGATTTTGTGTATGTTGAATCCACCATGTTTACTACAGTAGCTTCGCTGTCGCATTCGAACTGAACCTCACTGCGAGTGCAAGGCGGCGCGAGCTGAACATTTTCAGGCACCACTCGCGAGTCACGCGACTCACGAGTGAGCCTTCGCGGGGAGAGGGAAACTGAAAAACCAATCAGAGCACTTCCTTTATTCTCTATGTTATTCGAATGTTTGGCGCGAAAGGAATAAGGGGGTTTCTTAAAATACGAATTATATTTTAAAATATTCTCAAGAATTGCCAATATTTCTTTCTTAATTGTTAATTAATTGTTAAACTTAGTTCAATACATAAAATATGTGCTCTCTATATATCTGAATTAGTAAAAAGTTACTAATGAAATAATGCCAAGTTATTTAATAATTAATGTAGTAAATCTTTGTATTCATATTAATAGAATACTACTTAATAGTAAAACTTTATTTAACAATTTTGACTCTAAAGGCATTTTTGATAATAACCATTTTATTATACACCAGAAAAAATTTACCCCTCGTTGCCCGGGATTTTAATAATAAATTTTATTCATTTTAACCTTTAGAAAATATCTATATAAAATTATTTTTAATCCTTTTCTATGGAATATAACTTTGAAAGTTTAAATTCTCCTGGATTCTAAATATAAATTTAATTAAACTAATAAATTTATTTAAATCAGAAAAAATATTATTATGAATAATTATATTATTTTCTTTTCAAATTTTTATATTCGAATAATAAGCCAGATTTAAAAAAATGTTCTGCAAATTTCTGTATTACTTATTACATAATTTATTGTAAATTGTATGTATCTATTTATAATTGATGCAAAGAGATTGAAAAGAATGGTTGTTTATTAATAAATGAAACATCTCCACAAATGGGATTAATAAAGTAGTAATAATGAATTATAATAATGTACTAAAATTAAATATTATTATTAAACATTTTTTTTAAATTTCAGTCAATTTCAATTTTAACTAAAATTTTGAAACAAGTACTAATTGATAGTAAAAATGCTTATTTAAGTGAATTAGTAAAGGAGTCGGTACTATTTAATTGGTAACTTCTTACTGATTCAAATGGAGTAAAAAAATGCAAGAATAAAGCACTTTTTGTATCTTTTTTATAACTTCTTCCCGGAAAGATCTTAATTAGAAAGAATTAAGTCAATTACCATGAAACAAAACCGCATCCGCACACTGCCGCATATTATGGCCTTCAAAGTTGTATGACCTTTGAAAACGTCATTGTTCGTGTCTAGTGATGAAGTAAAATATAAAATCGAAGTCGTTAAAATCCATTTTACATGATTTTCATGGGTCTTAATTTTTTTAGATGACCCTTATGTTTTTTTGCAGACCACAGCGAATCAACGGATGTGCAATCCTACGCTGTCTTTCTCAATAACACCAGTGTGATTCAGAAAACCGGAAGCTATTCGTTCAGCCGTCTCTGCCATATGTCTGATGTTCCATTATTGAATAGCTCTTCTTCGTTTCGCATTAGCCAGTTAGTCTCGTAGATATTAGTAGCCAAAGACGAAACCAAATACCAGCCTTTTCCGTGGGTTTCACACACATACCACACAACTATATACACACATTTCAATTTCCATAAATCTGAAGCTCTAATCGTTTGCACTGATTATTTTAGAAACCTCATTTCTAAAAAAAAAACTGGCAACTGTAAATTATTTGTCTGCTCTGTCCAAATATATGCATAAAAAATAATGTGAAAGAGTCGGTCAAGGTGACACGCTTTTTATTGATTTATTGTTGGACTTTTGAACTCGCTTTTCCTGTTGTTATATGTACAAGTGGATAGTAAAAAGATAAATTAGTGTTATTTGCCAATTAGATTTAAAAAAAGGATAATGAAAGGGTAAGAATTTCAAAATTCAAATATAATGAAGAAAATTTTAACTTTTTGTAATGTACTCTCTAACTCGAGAATACTTCACATTCAGGCTTTTAATGATAAACAATTGCATTTTTTGAATGAAATTGAACGATTGATATGCATTTAAATCACTTACATATTTCATTAAAATATTCTTTTTTCCATTGAAAGATGATTCAGATATTGAAAATATGAAAATATATTGAATTACCTAGTTATTTTGATTTATATTGAAAATCGCTAATTATTATTGAATGTATCGCCATGACTCATTGATAGATAATTTCATTCTACTTGAAGTCAAGGGGAAATGTCTCTCGGCTTTCAATTTGCAATTCAATCGGATAGTACATATATATTTATGCACTATACATAAATAAGTTATTACGCTCTAATTCATTTTCAAGCTTGTTTTTATTTGAAACAAAAGCCAAATGTATACTTCAATTACGACCTTGAAAGATAAATCAAGGAAAATCTTATATAAATAATTTCCACTGAATAAATTTACTTTCTTTATAATTTGCAATCAAATTTACATTTATATGTGCAGAAATTTTTATGGGATTCTGGTGGGGCCCTGGAAAGTTTGCCGTAGTTCCAATAAATACCCCAATTTGGGAAAACTAGTCAATTATTTTTGGATTAACTATTTATAGTATTTGATTACTTAACTAATTAATTTTTGAAAAAAATTAGAATTTAAAATAGATTCACGCCATCTTATAATCTAAAGCCAAAATCTCTTTTCACCCATTGGTTGGATTTCTATTCACTGCCTGCACTTGAAAATCGAGATCAGAGCTGCCAATTCATTTTAAGGAGTTTTTAAAGATTTTTAAAAGACTTCAGGGGAATTTTAAGATTTTAAAGTACCAAATTTTTTTTAAATATTTCAAGTGATTTTAAATGATATTAATGAATTTTAAAGGATTTTCAAAAGTGTTGCAGTGATTTTTAGGAATTTAAGGGGATCTCAAGATATTTTAAGGGATTTGGAGCGATTTCAATAGATTTCAAGTGGTTTTAAAGAATTTTTAAAGAATTTTAGAAAAATTCACAATGAGTTTCAAATAATTGAAAATTTTTAAAAGTATTTTAAAGGATTTTAAACGATATTAAAGACTTTCAAGATTCTCAAGTAATTTTAAAGCATAAAAAACTTTGTAGATTCTTTAAAATCTGTTAAATCTCTTAAAAACTTTTGAGATTTATTGAAATCTATAGAAGTCATGTGAAATCTTTTGAATTGTCTTTAAATCTCTTGAATTTCATTCAAATTCAAAAATAATTTAAAAAGAATACCAAAAAATTAAAGAATTTGCAAGATATTAAAAATGATTTTGAAGTATTCCAAAAACGTTTTAAAGTTGCAAGATTTTTAAATAATAAATTGAAAACAAAAAATTTCGGAAATTATTTATTTTTACCCGATTTTTGGGTTTGACGTGGAAAACTTTTCGATTCCCGGTTTCATTACCAACAATATGACAGTTTTATTACACTATTTTAAAGTGGGAATACCAATGTTATATTGGTATTAATGAGATATTACTACTATATAGTTACCCGATAAACGCCTAATTATATTAAAATATTTTGATTAAAAATAGAAATCCCAACCAGGGCCTCGTCAGAACTCTATTTTAAATAGGGCTAAATGGGGCAATTTCTGCACGGGTAAAAAAAAAATTCTAGACTTTTCAATAAACCGTTAAGAGTCTCGCTCATAAGAATTCAATTAAAATGATTCATTAATATGTTTCCTATAATCGATTAATACGAAACCAATAACTTCTCATAAAATACATAAAATACAAAAATGCAAAAATAAAAGTCTCGTCTCACTAAGATGATGAACATTTATTATTAGCATCGTTTATTATCCACCAGAAAACGAAAACATCGAATAAGAAGTTCAATACTCGAGGTCGTTCCACCTCATTAGTAATCGGTCAAATTATTCCACCAGTTGAATTAAAAACGTATCAATAAATAATCTACATATATATAGTGAAATCTCAAAAGAAGAACACAGTTTTAAATGTATTTGCACAAATTAAAAAACTACGTAGTCTTTTTAAATCTTTTTTTTTACTTAATTGTAACTTTAAAGACGCGAAGCGACAGAAGTTGTTAGAAAAAGGAAAAAACGCCGTAATGCACCGTAAGCTCGAGCGAGGCGATGTGCTACTAACTGACTTCGCCGGTCCATTCATCGGCAGAGCTTGCAAGCTTTTCGAGGGCTGTGCGCATACTTGTGTAAAATGCGTGTCGCTGATTGGCCATCCTGATCGCGTGGGTAGTGGATTGCACGATACGACAGAGCTTTTATAAAGCCTATCCAGCAACCCTTACAAATCTTTTTTTCATGGTCATTATTATACGAATATTTCCCCTCTATAAGAATAGCAGAAAAGATTTTGATTAAGATATAATTTTGTTCCCCTTGAAGATTTAGACAAATAGGAATTTGACTGCTTTTTTAACATAATTTTTTGTGGCGTCGTTTCTTGAAGAATCCACGAAAATAACAAACGTCATTACGTCAACAAGGTCGAAAATTGATGTAGCGTTATACTTAGCATACTCATCAAACCTGATTGTCAAAGATGAATTTTTTTGGCAACTACTTTCGTTTGCTTCTTTCTGAGACAAAAATGTTTCTATTTATAATTTTCATCTATTTTTGCTCTCTCATATAGCTATTTTTGTGTGCTTTTATAACGCTTTGAAAAATTACATCACATTTCAAGAGAAGTAGCAGATTTTTTTTAAATCTGAAGTTTCTTCTTTCAAATATCACCATATATGAAAATTCTATTTATTTCATGTTTATAGATGCTCATGTTTATATGTAACAAGAAAGTAAGAACACCACCTCGTTTGCATTCTGTTATGTGACTGTAATTTATCAAAGTCTCTCTGCACATTATTGCAGTCATACATTTTTTTTTCTGGATATTATGACATTTTTCTTTGAATTTGAGATATATACATGTTTCAAATTGGGATTCTATAATAACATTTTACATAACGCATGCCCTTATTCTTTTCTACGGGTGCTTCAAATATCGATTGTCAGAGCTCGTTTAACGCTTTGCCTTTTCTCTATAGAAGTGAAACATTCTACGAGTTTCATTCTGTGACTCATTTCTAGCTGGTGTATCAGTAATATTAACTGATTTTTCAGATATCTACATATATTTCAATGCAAAATATAGGGTACAGGAGGTTTCTGTACAGGAATTTTTAGTGGAAAAAACCAATAAAAACTTTATCATGGATAAATTCAAATACAGTGAATAATAGTTATTAACTCGGAGGAAATCGAAGACTCTATTATTAATAGTGACAGCTTCATCCGCACTGAACTAATAGTTATCAATAATATCCAAATTTTAATCACGCTGCAGAAATTTTGATGAGATCCTGATGGGGTAGTGTATATTTTTTTTCTCAAAGCTATTAAAAAAGGTCAGCAAGGGTTTCGACTCAGTTATGAGACTGAGCTAGACATCAATGTCTCAAGTCGAAATCTAGTCGAAACATTTTTACTCGGGACATCCTAGCCATTTTTTCCTAGTGCTAGTGTGGTCCTGATCTGGAAAACTGGAAAGGACCCCACAAGGGTAAGTACCCCACGTAGGGAAAATTGACCAATGCCCCATCAAAATTAATAAACTATTCTAGATTCATTACTTGCAATATTTGATTTTTTACCTATAGTTAATTTTTCTATAAAAACAAAAATCCTATTATAAAAAAGAGATACTGATTATATTGAACCAAATGGTTTTAAGGAATTTTTTGAAAAATATCAAAATAATTCACGGGAGTTTCAAGATTTTAGAGTAATTGAATTTTTGTTAAGTATTTTGAACGATTTTTTAAATCATATTAAAGAATTTTAAAGGATTTTCAAAAGATTTCAAAAGGGATATTAAGGAATTTAAAGGGATTTCAAGAAATTTAAAGTCATCTAGGTAATTTCAGAGGATTTTAAGAAATTATATAAGATTTAAAATATATCAAGATTTCCAGAAGGATTTCAGGAGAATTTAAAGCGATTCAAATAGATTTCATGTGATTTTAAAGAATTTTAAAAGAATTTCAAAAGAATCCTGATGAGTTTCAAGATTTTAAAGTAATTTTAAGATTTTTTAAGTTTTTCATGGGATTTTAAATTTTATTAAAAAATTTAAAGGATTATCTAAAAATTTCAAGTGATTTTAAAGAAATCAAGGGGATTTTGAGATGTCTAAGTGGTTCTAATGAATTTAAAAGGATTTTGAGTGTTTGAATTAATTTAAAGCGATTTCAATAGACTTCAAGTGATATTCAAATTTTTTAAATTTTCAAGACATTTTAAAGGATTTCAATGGATTTTGGAGAATTTAAAGAGATTTTAAGTGATTGTAGGTAATTTCAAAGAATTTTAATAAACTTGATAAGATTTCAAAGATATCAAGATTTCCAAAAGGATTTCAGGAGAAATTGAAGCGATTTAAATAGATTTCAAGTGATTTTAAAGAATTTTATAAGAATTTCAAAA
>JAUESI010000033.1:670779-697470 GCA_032275145.1 Synergus laeviventris | reverse complement strand
GGATATGGTAAAAGGAAATGGTAAAGGAAAATGGTAAAAGGAAATGGTAAAAGGAAACCTTCCTTCATTTATTGAGCAATTCAACAACAAATTTTTTAAATTAATTCGACAGTCCAGATTAATCCGAGGACAACGAGGTGTTCCATTTAGGCATTAAACCCTGAACATTCATTGTTTGTATAAAAAATATATTAATATAATTATATTGTGCAGGATTTGAGTACGTTTTCCAGTCATCGTGTTGCTCAATAAAGAGACCCGCGCAAACGCAATGCGAAGCCACCCTTCAATGGGGAGGTTGTCCCATTGAGCGGCTTCGTCGTTTCCGCTTTCCGTTCATGTCTCCCTTTCGTTTCCTCTACTCATTCCTGCCCCTACTTTTTCTCATCTTCCTTCCGGTTGCCTCTTCCACAAATAAGAACCAATCATCTCCCTTGGATTTATCGTCCACATTCTTTCATCATCATCCCCTATTTTTTCAAGACGTATTGTAATGTCATTACCAGCACTCTAGGGTAAACTATATACAGAATGTCAATCAGACCAATTTAAAGAACTCTTATTACAAATTTACCAGATTTTTTTGTTAAGGGTTCAAATTATTTTTTAAAGACCCGTTATCGGGAACAATATTTATTATTGCGAATGTAAGGTTATGGCAGAACTAAATTTGCTCATAAATTTGTTCATATGGTAAGTAACACATGCCCTTATAATATGGAGTAACTTTTTATATAATTTCCGAGAATTTTTGGTGGAATCTGATTCTGATTTTATTTGTTTGGACCATATACCCGGGTGAAAAAAGTGTAGGTGACCTTCTCTTCATTTTTCATTGACCGAGTGCATCCAGGCTTATAAAAGGGTCGAACAGTTACTGGGCTTGTATGGAACTATATATATTATAGGAAGCTTCATGGCGACCTATTTAGTGAAGGCGAGACCATTCACCCTGAAGCTCGAGCCAGGACA
Source organism: Synergus laeviventris (assembly GCA_032275145.1). Lineage (NCBI taxonomy): Eukaryota > Metazoa > Arthropoda > Insecta > Hymenoptera > Cynipidae > Synergus > Synergus laeviventris. The sequence goes on along the minus strand of JAUESI010000033.1, from coordinate 696,498 downwards.
AGCCTGGACTCTCGTGCTACGACAAAACTGGGTCACCGTCAGAATAATACGAAACACCATTTTACCCCCACCCCTCACCCACCCCTAAGCTACAACCAGGAAAAAAACTTATAAATCGTATAAGTTATAAAACTTTCTCGTAAACTTTCCTCTTTTTTTCTTATTATCATTTATTGGGACTTTATTAAACACGACCCTTAAATCGCAATAATATGGTAGATCAAAAAACAATTCCAAATATATAACAAATAAATAATGGATAATAATATGAACTAATATGGAAGAATTTAAGTTTTTGATATTTTGTCACAAAAAAGTTATATCTTTTACTGTTTCTGAAAGAAAGTGAAAAAACTGGATTTTGAGAAGAACAAAATTTAATAAATAGAATTTAGCTCGCTCCAAAAGACAAAATTCCGAATATTTTTGCATAAAAATTACAGGAGTTATGCTTCAAACTGTTTTCAAGATGATTTGTCTTTTTAAACTTTTTCGATTTAAAAAAAAAAAAGTTATTAATTTTTTTGTCAATCAGTATCAAAATAACGTCAAGCAACTTTCAAACGCTTCGTTTATCGAGGGAATTTTGAGTAAGCCTAAACTTCCAGCGGAAGAAATGTTCATTAGGGTATAATAAAGTTTTCTCAAAAGTATTACTTTAATTGAGTCAATCGTTAAAAAAATACGAGCATTCAAAAAGCACGTCAATAGAGATCGAGCGCATGAGAGGTGAGAATACTTCGGAGTATCGAACGACTGGGATGGCTGGTGCTCGATTCTCGGAAGTAACATATTCTCAGCTGTTCGTAGCTGCGTTCAGCTAGCACCTCCACAACGGAATATCAATTTTTTTTCATGCCATAATTTCGGGCTAATTATGAACCAATTTTGGGCGGTAATGAAAACTTTTCGGCTCTTTTATTTTTCTCGGGAAGCTAGCATCCAGTATATACAAACACTAAAATTTGAAAATCGAATCATACCTGATTTTCAGACTCGTAAAATACGCAAAAATAAATTTCCCAAAATCAACCCCTATCACTGAAAACAACCCCTCAATTTTGAAAAATAATTTTTTGACAAAACAAACTATACCAGAATTTTCGAATATTTTAGGGCTCTTGAAATACATAAAAATCATTTTCCAAAAATCAATCCCTATCTCTGAGAACCAACTCTCAATTTTGAAAAATAAGTTTTGGAAGAAAAAAATTACTTTTTGATATTTCGAGATCCCGAAAATATTCAGAAATTCAAGAGTAATTTGCTTTGTCCAAAAAGTGTTTTTGAAAATTGAGGGTTGGTTGTCAGTGATAGGGATTGATTTTGAGAAAATGATTTATTGAGAAAATGAGGTATGATTGGTTTTTAAAATTTTAGAGAAAAATAAAAGACCCAAAAAGTTTTCATTACCGCCCAAAATTAGTTCATAATTAGCCCGAAATTCTGGCATAAAAAAAATATTGATATTCCGTTCTGGAGGTGCTATAGCTGAACGCAGCCCATCTCACATCTCGGCTCTCACCGGCTTGATCTCTATCTGACGTACTTTTTTAATGCTGGTATTTTTTTAACGATTCATTCAATTAAAGTAATACTTTTCAGAAAACTATATTATACCCTAATAAACATTTCTCCCGCTGGAATTTTGGGCTTACTCAAAATTCTCTCGATAAAAGAAGCGTTTGAAAGTTGCGTAACATTATTTTCATAATGATTGTCAAAAAAATTAATATCTTGTTTTCATAATAAATCGGAAAAGTTTAAAAAAGCATATCATCTTGAAAACAGTTTAAAGCATAACTCCTCCAATTTTCATGTAAAAATATTCAGAACTTGTCTATTGGAGCGAGATAGATTAAAAATATTTATTAATATTTGTTCTTCACAAAATCTAGTGTTTTCACTTTCTTTCAGAAACGCAGTAAAAGATATAACTTTTTTTTTTGAGCGGATAAAAGATGAGCTATGAAATTTCCTACAAAGCTATATATTTCAAAAATTTAATTTTCAAAATCGATTTTTAAGACAACAGTGGCCAAATATTTTTAATTAAAATGTAAAATAATACTATCAAATTTATTTCCTTATACTAAGTATTTCTTCATTCAAGTTTTATCATTCATTGAAGTTTAGAATAAAACTATAAAAAGTTAATGTGTAAAACTCTTAATTAAAAATAACGTTATAGCGTTATAGTGACATACTCTTAATAATTTTCTTAATGACAGTTTCATGAGAGTCGAAACCTTCTTATTAGTGCGTAAAAAATCTGGTTTCTCACGGGAAATATGTTATTCAATTCAACTCGGGTTGGCCCCTAGACCGAACTACTTCCCGAGACGTTATTCTCAAGTCTTTTGAATTTCTTTCCCCGCAGGAAAGCCTTATTGATGAACTTCCGGTTTTGTTACAACAGCCGCAGGAACACATTGCTGTGTGTGTGTATATCAATGAGCAGAATAATCCAGATATGGTAGTATTCTTGTATGGAGATATATGTACATATGGATATTTGTAAATATGTATTGTGGGTGTGTATGCGTGTAGGTAGTGCAAAGAATGCTCTGAAAGTCTGAATAAAAGGCGGAGGACCGGGGCGAGTCACTTCCGGGTGCGCGAGCTACACACCTGCAAGAAATGTCGGTTTGACTGGTCTGACTAATCCGCTGAAGGAATTGCAATCCCCAACTTCCGGTTTTTGATACACACCAATTTCGAAGAACATCTGTTATTCGTCATTGGCATTCATTAGGCCCATTAACTCATCGCCCACTCGAATCCTAGAATTTTATGCGGGTAATAAAAAAATGAGTATGGCAGTGAATGAAAAGCCATTAAAGATATATTTTTGTAATAATTTAATCATTTAAAATTACCCTGATAATATATTGAATGTACTAATAACTGAATGAAAAACTTGAAATAAAATCTCGCATCAATGAATTGATCCCGGTATACTTTTTGTTTGAATATTTGAATGTTTTAATTACAATAAATTGTGGAGGGATTTCTAATTAATATATTCCGGAATATTTCCAGAAACTTAGTGGATATAGGAATAATATTATTTAGGTTGCGAATTCCATATAGCTTTGGAGGGAGTTTTGCAGGGGACTAATAGGAGTAATAGGGGTTGCTCTGGTGACCCAGTTTGTCCCGGGAGTTGAATGAACTTCATTTTACGTTATGACGTCATTCCTGACCTCATTTCCGGTACCCGGAGCTTGCAACTTCAGCCCTGAAGCTCTGTCCTGTTGACCTGAAATATCTCATGAATCGAAGGACTCGCTCGTTCATTCGTGCCTGCTACGTCTGCTGCCCGGTACAAGCATGAATGAATTTACAGAAGCTCCGTTTTCCCGGGATTCGAGCTTTATAATCTTCTTCAGAAACTTGCGACGAGTATATAAAATATCTAAATCAAAATTAGTAAAAAAAATTAGCACTAAATTGCTTTAGTAACAATTTTAATTGTTATTTGCTATGTTATCTAAAAAGTTTAGCAACAACTAATAATTAGATAGACATGTGTATTTTTAAGTAAAAAGTGGCCCACTCTTCATTCGTTCAATTTTGGAGAATTAATGGTATCTATAAAGCAGATAAGGTGTTAATTGGATCTTTTCAGAAATAAAATCCATTAATCACGGTTTTTTAACCACTTTTTTAAACAATTTTTAACAACTATAATAGAATTTCTAATTTTTTAAAATAAAAAAATGAAATAATAAAGAAAAAAAATTATTTAAATTTGTAACATTTAAAAAAATGTTCAATTTTTCTTCAAATAAAAAATAGTAGGGGAAAGGTGCCTACGCAGTTCAGTTGTTCGATGTGCACAGAGATTCAAAAGGAATATCTACAAAATTAATAAATAAAATATGTCTCAATAAATTTAGAAGTAGCTGGAAGTAGCATTGCAGAGAAAAACATGTCGGTAAATACATTTTAATGCGAGACTTCAAATTCGTCTTAATGCCTTTGAATGCGACCGAATGATGAAAAAGTTCTGCGCGAGATGAATGAAATTAAATGAAAACTAAAATTACAAAATTAAAATTAAAAATTAAAAAAAATTAAAATAAAATAAATAAATAAAAATACTTTTCCGAAGATTGTTCTAGGGAAGTTTTTACACAATCTGGCATGATTATACTCATCCAATTTGAGGCAAAACAAGGTGTTTAATCTTAGATTTTAAATAATATATCATTTGGGTCATTTGTAACGTGTTAGATTTGTAAATAAGAAAACAACATTTTATTATTGTTTTAATTGTATTTTATTATTAATTTATGTATATAAGTTAATTTATTATTTATCTAATGAATTAATTATTTAGCCTGCTTATTTATTTTTATTTTTAATTATTTTCAAATTTCCCGCCTTAATATTTGAAACGTTTCAAAAAATTCATGAAACTTTTCATTTGGTCAATGTTTCATGAAACTTTACAACCCAATAGTCAAATAGGTCAATTAAATAGTTTTAGTTTTTGAAAAACTATTTTCCAAATACTAAAATGTTAAGAAATGATGTTTTATCAAGATATTAAAAAAAATAAAGTTCAGTCCCATGTATTTGGTGCCAATGTTTATGCACCAGCGTATGGCCATTATGAATTATTACGACACAATATAGTAGCACATCGTCACTCCATAGGCGGCCATATTGCCAAAATCTATTTCCCTCCTTTTCGTGGATATCTCTTTCCCTCAGACTCTTTTCAGTCCGCCATTTTTTACATATAATACGTAAAATACGCATAAAACGTCAAATTACGCTTAACTAAGAAAACCTTGCCTTTAATTGCAACAACTCCAAACAACATGGCTTAATACTGGTATTACCGGGTATTACCGAAAATTTACCGTTTATGTCCAATCAGGTCCAGTAAACATTTACCAAACTGGTAAAAGTTAAGTTATTAATCAAATAAATTGTATTTTGAAACAGAATATTCCGACAACTTTTTCGAGTTATTTTTCATTTATAATAAAGAAACACTGATAATTGAAAAAAAAGGGATATTTAGAGCTTCAGAACCAACTAGCAGACGACAAATATGGTTGGATTTTTGTATTGTCAGATTTTGTAGGTTATGTTTTTCTTGTACTTTAATATTGAGGTATAAAAATTACATTAGCAAAAAAAGAATTTAATGTCAAACAATATAAATGAATATTTTAATAATGGTTTTAGGATAAAATGGATATCAAAAACACGTGCCATGAGAGTGAGAGAGACGCAGTAATGATTCTATATCTCTCACTCTTAAACTGTCATCCTTAAACTGTTCTTTCTACTCTACGCTAATTAAATGCTTCAATTATGATATATAATACAATATAAAGTGTACTAAGTATTGTGCAAATGTTTACATTTGAAAAAAAAGTTTTTAAACTGAAAAATGACAGTTTTACCATTTTGGTAAAAATTTTCCGTCATTACCAGTAATTACCAGTCACGTAATACGTGACCATTCGATAGCACCATCATCCCATCACTGTACTATCAACTCTTTTCAAAAAACGTTACAAAAACGAGGGATGTCCCGAGCTACATATCCGTACATACAAGTGATTAGATTATTTATTGTACAAAAACATTGAGATTCACGTGCACATTTGACTCGACTCATTACTCACTACGCGAGATGCCGCGAGAATAAGATATCCTCCCATCCTCATGATTGAAAGTCATCCTGAAGTAAATAAACAGCTCTAGCTATCGACAAGGCACCGTTTCCTTCTCATCTTCAATTTCAAGGTTATATTCTCAATGACTTCAGAAATCAGAAATTTTCCTCGCAAGAAAGTAAGTTAATTTAAAAAGTTCCTCTAAATATTTAATTACGTAAACGTAATTATAAACGCTTTCCCAAAAATCAATTCCGAATGGAGTCTCAGGAAACGACTCCCTCTAAAGTACGACGAATGCAGAGGTCTGTGAATCTGCATGTCTCAGAATGTGTTCGACAATTTAAACTTCCTCAACAATTTCCTAGCACAATTGTTGGCCACAAGCCCGTTGCCAGAGAACATTCACTCGATTCTCCAAAGGTTTTGCAACATGTCAGTGAAATACCGTTGGTTTTATCGAACAAACACCGAAATACACACAATATTTCCGTACCAACAAGAACAAGGAGTGTACAGAGAATTCTTCAACGCCCTAATGAAAAGATAATTCGGGTTTCTTCTCCATCGGGTTCGAATGAAAGGAAAATTGTGCAGAAAACAACTTCTCCAAATTTTTCTAATGGAATAAAACTTATCCAGAAACCACCCTCCTCACACCTTTTGTCAAGCGTGAGGATAAATCCAGTGTTCTCCATAAATGGCGAGCCTCCGAGTAAATTTCAGAAATTAAAACTAAAATCACCTAACGGAAAAGATCTAGGTGAGTTTCAGGTGAAAGTTTTAGGACAGCAGAACGACTCTCTGAAGAGGAAGCTTATATCGATTCCTAAACAAGCACCCTTGAATGATGAGATTCAAGGAAGTGCTGTTGTGTCTAGTAGTCAGATTGAATCTATAATTTCGTATTCAATTAATGATTTACAATATCCAGGGATGATTTACCAGGAACCCCGAATCAACAGGATTGGAAATGAAACGAACACCAAGTCAAACATCAGCGAAATTTCCACGAAATCAGGAACAGGTGCCCTGGTTGGTCAGTTTGGCAAAAAATTTAATAATAAAGTAATATCTATTAAAAAGTCACAGTTGATGAACGGCACAACTCGTTCTGGGGTAAAAATGAATGTGGAAAGGGTAATAATGTCGAATAAAGATGCTGGGTCGACTTCGACAAACAGCTCAAGTAATTTAAACGCCAAAAAAGTATTATATCTTAAACCTGAAGATCACCCTTATTTAAAAAATATCACCCAGACTGGGAAGCCGATATCTCTAAAACCTTTGAAACTGAAGTCTTTAGGTTTTAATCAAAGTAGATCAAGAAGACAAAATTCACCAGAGGCTTTCAAGTTAATGGGAACGGGCGGGTTATCAGAATTTCAAAATGGAGACTTTGATGAGGAGTTAGAGGATGGAGAAGTGATAAATGTTTATAATTTGGAGAATTTAGAGAGAAATGAGATACACTCGGTACAACAGAAGCAGCATCAATTAGAAGAGAGCTTCACTAATGGGAGAAAAAATATGACTGTAATGATACCTAATGGCATAGGAGCCGAATTTTCAAATCAGCCTTACTCTGGAAGCAGTTCCGAAATGGGTAGCCTACAATATAGTGATGAAGAAGATGAACTTGGGCTGAGTGACACCTTCGAAACTGATGATAACATTTATCAAGGTGTAATGCAGCGTAATAAATTTTCTGAAAATGAGGAACCATCGGTTGTAAAAAATAATGTACATAATATGATTAGGCAACGGAATTTTGAGAAAAGAATAGAGGATTTGAAGCAGAAGAATGCGGGGAAGATGTTGGTGGAAGATCAATCTCCTGATTTAAGTATTCTTGAAAGAGCTCTTGCCTGCGTCAAGGACAAAAGTCTTCGTGAAGAAGCTCTAAAAGTTCTGGCAACATGTAGATTAGGGGGAGAGAGGCAAGTGCCTATTCGTCCGCCATTGGACACAATCTCAGTGCGAGAAACTGCGACACAGACAAATATTTTTGGAAATTTGGAACGCGATTGTGAAGAATTTATTGAAGTTAAAGAGGACGTAAACGGAATTAAAAGAATCAAGAAGGACCAGAGAAATAATTCTTTGATTAGCAAGTTATTTAATACTATTTCAACTCCTGTGGAAGAAAAGAATACCGAAAGTCACTATTCGCAAGCGCTTGATAGTATGTTAGGGAAATTTGACCTTGATATACAGGGAGTGCAAGAGGTGAAGCAGATTAGGGAAGTATTGAAAAACCCCCTCAGAAGTAATGAGAAGATCAACCAGATTAAAACACAGTTGCAGAAGGACTTAAAGATGATGGCGGATTATGATGAAAATGGGCTTCTGGCTCTTCATAGTGTTGTTATGGAAGATAATATTATAGCAGTAAGGAGATTGCTGATGATTCTTAAAATCACCAAAACGGACATCGACGTCAAGACTTTGGATGGAAAGGTTCGTTTTTTTTAAACATATATCATAATATATTTTCTTACATATAGATTATATAAATATATTTTACATTTTTTCTTAAATTCACAGACAAGTTTGGAATTGTCTTTGAAAACCGATGCCGGTTCAGATATAGTGAACGCTTTATTGGAAGCAGGGGCAAAACCTACATCTGAGGAAACTGGTCACGATTCAGCTTTGATAATCGCCAGTAAAAACTCATCATCTCTTTTATCAGAACTTATCAAATTTACTAAGGGCAAAGGACTGGATAGTATGGATTCTGAGGGTAATATAAAATAATCATTGAAGTTATTTTGAGAAATCTGAACAAATAAAAGGGTAGATTTTATATAAAAAAAACTCTTGTAGGAAAATTAATATAATGATTGCATTTTTCCAGGTTTTGCGGCTATCCACCATTGTGCTTTACGAGGGAATATGACAGGAATAAAAGCTTTGGTCCGTGGCGGAGCAGACATAAATCTACAAGATTGTCGATCAGGACGAACTGCACTTTTCCATGCTATTGAAAATCAACATCCGGAAACAGCTCGTATAATTTTAGCGTCTGGCGCGACGCCTACTATTCGAAATCATGATGGGCAGACTATTCTACCCCTACTAGATGATGTCAAAAATCAAGCTTTAAAACCTATTGTTTATAAGCAAATGAAGTGGTAACATAATGTTGTTATTTCTGATACGAGAAATTGGTATTTTTTGTTATTAAATTCTTTAAATCGGCACTTTTCTTAAATTTATACTGTGAAGATTGAAAAATTTTTTAATTCACATATATTTATTTTATTTTGGTACAATCTTTATCGTCAACAATGGATTTAGCCTGGATACTTATATTTCCTAGGTTTACTTGTTTATATTTATACCATATTTTGATAAATTGCCATTGTACAGACTGCTTAAATTCTACTGATCAATATCTTTATATTTATGGATAATGAAGTATCAGGAAGTATATTAGATATAAACATGCAACCACCTGAGTGAGTTTCCTGTATGCTTTATGATTTTTTTGGAAACCTACGGCGGAATTTCAATCGCATAATTTTTATTGTAAATTTTGTTTAGATATCGTTTATAATCTAAATAAAAAAGAATTATCGTGCATATTTCAAGCACAAAATGTGACTATATTATGGAAAAAACTAAAATAGAATTACATTTAAAAATTTAAGCAGAAAAAAGTACATTAAACTTTTTCATGCTCTAATCACATTCTAATCACATCACGAAACAATAATGTTATAAACTAGTGTTCAAAAAGTTAGCTATACCATCTTCAAATTTCGAAAAAAATTTTTTGAAAATTAAGAATTTGGGCTTAGAAATAAAAAAAAGTTTTTTTTACATAAGCCTCACCAGTTTGTTTCTTCAAAAAAACCAAAGTTCTGTTAGGTAGCATAAAAGTCATACAAAAATATGCTACAAACCAAAATTTGATATTATGAAAATATGAACCATCCTCCCTCCCATCCAAATAGTTTAAAAAGCAGTCACATTTTCTTTTTCTTTTTTTTTTCCAAAACAAAAATATGAATCTGAAGCTAAATTTTATTAGACTAGCGTAACTCTCTCAAGACTTAAATTAACATTTTCCAAAAAAAATGCTATCTTTTTCGACTTTTAATAAATTTTTGACCAAAAGTTGTCGAAATTTCTATTCTTCAAAGTTTTAGGTCAAAAAAGCGTTTAAAAAGATTGCATTTTTGTGGCAAATATGAATAGAGCACAATTCAGCACAATTTAAATTTTTTCGAAATTTGAAGTTGGTTTTACCAACTTCCTAGATATTATAAACTATTTGTATCTATCCTTTAGGCAAATAACATTATAATTACAGTGCAATTTTTTCACTAGCTCAGTTACTAGTTTATATTATGTTTTTTATGTATATATAAAATATTTCAGAATGTAAAATACGATCATTGTAGTTTATGTAATAATACAGTGTATTTAACATTTGAAAATGACTTAAGTATTATTAAATATAATTCAATCTATTCTTCAAAAAATAACTCTTGCTAAGTAATTTAATATAATTATTCTTCTATAATTAAATATTGGTTATAAATAGATAATAATAATAATATAAGAATTATCTATATTATTATTTAAGAAGTTATTTACTGAAAACAGGTCTAATTAAATAGTAGATTTTTAATAACGATGTAATTTGTTAATTAATGTTTGCTAAATATTTAAGGTCGGTTTTGCCATATCCATTAGATTTAAAAAAAACTTACTTTTATTGATGATATGAAATCCTAGATTTAATTTTTTATAATTCACACTGATTTCCGCATTTACCAACATTAGGCAACGGTAGATTTTTATTATGTTGATTATTATATCTGATAAACTTAACGTTATCAACGAGCAACCAAACATTGAAATTCAAAATTTAATATGAAAAAAAAAATTTTAATCAAAAATTATTTTCAGGGGACAAATATTGTTAATATTATTATCTTCCATTTGAAATTTCTTGGGTAAACATTGTTCACACAACTTAAATAATTTACTTATATAAAGCTATATTATTAATTATACATACTTGGCCACAATAAATTGTGATATGATAGAATAAATGTAAAAAAAACAACTTTTTATTGTTTATTTTCTCGATAATACAATTTTGAATAATTCAAGAGTGTTCGCGAAACAATATATTCAATCGAATGTTTTTCCCCTAAATAACGCGGGCACAGGATAAGCAATATAAAAAAGACAAAATACTTTTGTTTTAAGGCGTTCCAATTGAAATTAATCGGTGTAAACCGAATAACTGTTTCGATTTTTGTCATGATTTACTCTGATTTTTAACTAAATTCAATTTTATATTATATATATATATATATATACGCAAGATAAGGAACGACTTTTTTTTACTTACATCTTATGCATCCCAAATTTAGTTTCCTGAATAAATGAGGTTATGTTGTCATGACGCTGATGTCGCTTCTTCATTCTTTACGAAGTTTTACACTTGTGAAGATTTAAAGACCCTTTTTACATTCACATTCTGTTATTTATATCTTAAATATCTAAAAAGCACTAAAATCTAGAAAGTATGCTTCAAAATTTAAAAAAAGCGCCTCGCGTGCCACACCAACTCATAGTTCATATTTTTGTTTCTAGATGTCTTTGACGAGGGTAAAATTTTAAATTATAGCTATAAAACTAATAATCACAAACAGAAAATTTTATATTACTTTAAGCACGTATTTTAAGAAAATATTATAAGTTTTATTTAAAGCTTAGAGGACACACCGAAAGCGACAGACAATAAACAATGCCCGTGAAGTTAGCACAGCAACTATGAAAAAAACTATTTTTTTCATATGGAATCGTTTTGTGGTGATTTTGTGGTCTCAATGCATCATTTATAATATATAAATTTAAACTTTATATTGTTCATTATATATACAACTTTTAAGAAAAATTCGTAAAAGTTATTTTCTATTATTTAATAGAAAATAACTTTTACCAAGTTTCCTTAAAAGTAGTATATAATGAACAATAAAGTTCAAATTTAGATATTATAAATGATCCATTGAGACCAGTCACTGGATTAGAAAGTGTTCATTATAAAAATGTTCACATAATGCAAACATTTTTATTGTCGTGTTCCTGGCACTCTTTACTTTTAAATCTTTCGCGCCAATAATAAGTACACGAGTATCGCTGCCAACTTGCCAAGGTGGCTGCATGCGCGGAAATATCTGCGCGCTGACACTTGTAATATTTTAAAACTTATTAAAATCACCAGAATTTCGTTATTTTTAATTGTTAAGCGATAAAAGTAGACTACCAAACACCACCAAACGATTTTGAATCAATGGGTGCGAACAAAATTCCAAATAGTAAAATTTTTGGGTGCTGATTATTTTTTTCAAACTTCAATACCTATTTTACAATTTTGACCACCAAACATCAAAATTGGACTACCGAACACCAACAAACCAGAACCAAACGACCAGGGTTGTCCAGGGTAGGTAATTTACAAAACAAAAACCTTCCAAGATGGCGCTATTCGTCTGCCATTATTGCTTGTTATTGCTTATATAAAATTGTCTTATTGTATTAAACAGTGTGCACAGTTCAGTGAATACAGTGTGTGATAATACAATAGTTTCAGCATATTTGACTTATAATCCTTATAATCGCTACACGTATCGTACGCAAATCTTTATAATAATTAAAGACAAAATTCATGGATCGAGCTGATACACGGGAACTTTCAGAGAACAGGTATCTATATATATATATATATATATATATATCTATCTTTCCATATATATAACCTCAAATATTTTGTGTGAAATAAACTTATTTTTCGTTTAGGGTCTGTATTTGTCTAAAATTACTCAATTTTAATGTTTTTCTCAGATTTTTAATTTACTTTATCCAAATCTCTACTTGTTGCTTTGCTTATACATTAATTAAATTACTTTGGCTTTTGTTTTTGTGACTTGTTTGTTTCTTTGTGCATTTTCTAGAATAAAAGTAACTTTATATTTGTCGAGAATAGATTTTACTTATTTTATAAATATTTAAAAATTTCTGTATCTAGTTTATAAATTATAAAAGTGTTTTTAAATATTTTTAATTCCATTCTAATTAGAAATATTGTATACATAGCTTCGATATGGACGACGATTCAGATTACGCGATGATGGGGCGAATTAAAATGGAGCCTGAAGCAATGTTATCCCAAGATGATGATATCATGGCCCAGTTGCAACAAGAGAGTTCAGATTTGGAAGTAGAACCCAGCTTCAGCTTAGATGGAGCAACCAACGGAGATGATGGCAACGATGGTATCCTTATGCAGCACATGGATATCAGAGAACCACTATCAAGGCTCAGAAATCTCTTGGAAGAAAGACTGGCCGTTGAATTAACCGATTTCTCTTTTTGGTTGCAAGATTCTCAAATGGTAACATTGAATTTTCTTTTTTAATTCTAATTAGAAAAGTATATTTTATAAATCAATTATTATTTTAGTCTCCATTTATATTCATAGACAAGTAAAGTTCCTATTATATAGTAAACTCTTTATTCTTTGGTTATACGTACCAAAACTTGCTGTAATGTAATTAAAAAAGCTAATCCGTAAAATAGCTGGAGTGTCACAAAAACTTGGTGGACCAGTGCGTTCAAGGAGAAGGATTAGTGCAAGTTAACGTCCAAATTAAATTTGCACAACGACGTATTAACATTGTTGATGTTTTGAAACCAGCCGATGATTATGTAGAATTGGAAAATAGTAGTCGTAAGTAATTGGTGCTTCATAGAAAATTTATTTTTTTCTAAGTTAATTAATTAACTTGGCTGTTTACTCTTGCAGCTGCATCTACTCCCGTCCCAGATTCGAAAAATAACCTTATTAAGTGGATGGTCGATCCTCAATATAAAAGAGAACAGGTAAAGTTTCTAATTTTATGCCTAAAAAACTCAAAATTTACTAGTTTTGTATTGAGTTTTCACTTACCGTATTTATATTTTTAAAGGAGAGATTGAAAATTCCTTCGGATCCAAGAGAATGGACACAAACGCATGTGAAGCATTGGCTTCAGTGGGCAGTAAGGCAATTTAATTTAGTTTCGTTGAAACTTGCTGATTGGAATATAACTGGCATACAACTTTGCAATCTTTCATTTGAGGAATTTAAATCCAAAGTACCTATAGATCCAGGAGAAGTATTCTGGACGCATTTAGAACTGTTGAGGAAGTGCAAATTCGTTGGTAAATATAACATTTTAACATATAAATTCAAGAGTTTATGATCTTTATTTATTTATTTAAAAGTTAAAACGATTTGTTAAAGTAATTAAATAATTTAAAATAAGGTCGTATGTGATTTTTATTTCTGTTTATCATAAATATTATATACCTTCTGCAGCTGTAGTTCAAAAGGATCCTCCATCATCGACTGAGGCCATGTTAGAATTAACACCAAAAGTCAGAACGCAAAAAGCGTCCAAGTCGAGGAATTTTATTAATCCTGTACCTCGAGTACATAATAGACTTGTAGATCCAGTGTCAAATATGGATCCTGCTCAATTTACTCTGGCAACTTCAAGCCGAAGTGTTAACAGTGGTCAGATTCAGTTGTGGCAGTTTTTGTTGGAATTGCTGACCGACAGGGAACACGTTGGCGTAATACATTGGGTTGGAACTGACGGAGAATTCAAACTCAATCATCCAGAAACTGTGGCTCAACTCTGGGGAAAAAGGAAGAACAAACCGACAATGAATTACGAAAAACTCAGCAGGGCACTTCGATATTATTACGACGGTGATATGATTTCAAAAGTTCACGGTAAAAGGTTTGTGTATAAATTTGTCTGCGATCTGAAAGATTTGTTGGGCTATTCTGCGGAAGATTTAGGTAAACTTGTGAGCGAAGGCACTGGGGGCTATTATTCTGATAAGTACCAGTAGTCAATATTTTTGTTCGGGCATTAAGAGTTTAGTTTTAAGTAAAAAAACGCACAATTGGTTTACGCGTATACTTTATTAGTTTGTTAGAAATTGCTTTGTAAATGTGGGTAAAATATTTTTTTAAGATTGCCTACTTAAATTTTTCAATAAGATGAAAGAATAAAAAAAATTATTTTTAATCATTACACTATAAAAATAATATAGTAATATCCTAGAATCGTTAGACCATTTTATACTGATTATTTGGTACATTTATTAGTTCAACATCAAGATATTATTATACTAATTTTTTTGTAAGTTGCGTACCAAATTTCAGTATGAAAGAGGTTAATACGTAGAACTTTACATTTATATTTCTACATCGGTTTGTAAAGCACAATTAAAGTTTACAACAGTGTTATAAAAACTATACACGATATCTCTGTATTTTTATAAAATCAAAATACAATCATTCGAAAGAAAAATGTCTATTCCATAGATTCTATAAGAATCTAATACAGTAGAACCTTGTTTATCCGAAGTAAATATTTGAAATGGTAATATGAATTTTGACCACATAAGGATATACAAGTAAATAACTAACGAATGTAGATTATTCTTTGGAGTGCATACAAAGCATTGTTACTAACAAGTTTCTCCGTTATCTGAACATACACTTTGGTTAATACGGAGTGCTCGTATGAGTCCGTACTGCGGATAACGCGGAGTCTCGGTTAATCGGGTCCGGATAAACGAGGTTCTACTGTATCATAAGATTTCAAGACTTTAATAATGTTGACATTATTTAAATAAAAGAAAGGGGAACAAAAATATTTTCTCAATCCGTGCCTTATGAAAATGTATAACAGTAATTCTTATCGTATTGAGGATGTGTTCTTATTTTAGTGCAAATATAGAAGTGCAAGAGAACCTACTTTTTATTTGTGTGTAATTTTTCAATATCAGATTGGCACTTGTAATCATGGATATTCTAAGTTGCTTAAATTTACAATTGAACGTTGTATTTATATAAATTTTGATGCTGTGCATGCATCGCAAAATTGTATATTACGCCAGCATTGAGTTAATTTTATACTCACTGTCAGAATGCTAATTTAGTTAATTATAGTAACAGTAACGTACAAACACGAACTGACAGTGTCGAGACAAAATTAGAATTCCTCGATTTGAATGTTCAATGTGAATTTCCAGAGATGGCGACTTCCAAACTTTAAGTCTAAAAAGATTTTCTTATGATACTATAAAAAAGCAGAAATTTAATTGTCATTTACATCAAGAAAATACATAGGTAAACTTTGCTTGTCATGCAGGATTTTAATTCGTTTCAAGTTATGGGCGAAAACACACTTCCACTTAAAACTTTTTGGGATGACAACAGAATCGTTGGTCTTTATTTGATAAATATTAGGTCGTAATATGTTTTGATACTGTAATTTCGCCTGTTTTAAAGTTATTTATAACTGTCAAAATAAATCTACAATCACAATTTTTGTCTATGTGCATCGCAATCTTGCAAAAAAAGTTAATATTACTCTTAATTTCAGCATCATAATTTAGTAACATACATGGAGAAAAATGAAACCGGCAATTTTTTAAAAATATTGATGTACAACAATTTTGAATGTTAAACATCTTTTCATTATGGAGAAATTCTCATTGTGGTGACATTTAAAGCGACAATTTCTTTACAGTGAAGAAGTTCCTATTCATAATATATTAACTTGATAAATTACAAATTGAATCTTTTAGAAGTGGATGACTTAAATATACTAATAAATACATTGGAATGCATATATGAAGTTTCCATTTAATTCAATTGAAGGACTCTTAGCATTCGGTTTTTCCCATCTATAAGTACACGAAACGAACGCAGAAATCCTGTAACCTAGTAAATCCAGAATTTTGCTCTTTATGGATCAGCGGATATGGCGAAACCAAGGTAATCATTCGTGAGGGTGAACTTTTCTTTCTGAATCTGATGTTAGGACTGATATTAGGCCAATACCAGAGAATCTAGCCTGTGAGATATAACTTAGATATCACAAGTTAGGGTCTCAGGGAACCGATCCTATCTCAATTTTTATGTAAATGGCTGTCGTCGAAGATAATAATAAGTATGCCTTGTCCCAACAATCCAATTCTTGATAGACAACTTACTTTTGATCGAAGTGGACTCACGTTTTGGTCCAACCGGTTCGGGATGTGGGCCACTTTTATTCAATATCCCTTTTACACTATCCACAAAACACAGCTTTTCGTTTTCTGGATCTCTATTTCTCTCGCTTTTGTTTTCTATCATAAGCTAGAAACAGGCCACTCGGAGAAAAATAAACAGAATTTTCTGTAAAGCTAATAGAGGACAGATCTTTCAATAATTCTAAAAATTGATACTTAAAATTACAGTTTAGCAAATTTTACAAAAATATCTGTAAGCTTTTTTTAATTCTACAGAATTTTCTATAATATTTACACTCTTTTCTGCGCGTAGAGGATTCTGTCAAAAGTCAACTTCGATTTTATCAAGAAGTAATTCGAATGCTTGGTACCAATATGATTGAAGATGATTGATTCATTTGCAATTTTGCATTGAAAATAATTCTGTATGAAAGAAACTTGTCATGCTTATTTTTTTATTTTTAGTTGGAACAATAATTCAGAATAAAATAGAATTAGGAAAAATATTTCGTTCATTTAAACGTTCAGTACTTCTGGTAAATTGATAAAATCGATTACATTTTTGACGTCTTAAATTAAAACTATAGTACATATGTAAATTATCTCGGCTTAGATTAATAAAAATATTAAGTCTGGTTTCTTTTGATCTAAAGCACACTATGTTGCATAAAAATATACCGACAAAAACGGACTATAGTAGATCCTCTCTATTTTAAGTCGTCCAAATCTTAAAATCTCCATCTAAATCCAAGTTGTATCAGTTTTTGGATGTCCAACGATGAGGCGCCGACAACCGGGAAAGGTAGCTAGTTGTACAGAAATCAAACATTCAAATCGATACAACCGTCTACCTCACCCAGTCGTCGCCGCTATTGTTTTTTGGCGTATTTTAATGTTCTTTCTTCTGTTTTTTTCTCTTGAACTTATACTTTAGTTTCATACTCGAGTGAATTTAACAAATTTAGCTTCGCCAATTATAGGTTTGCAATAATAAATATTTTTCACTAAAACTAGGCCTCTGCTTGGCGAAACTAAATTTGCTCTTATAGTAATTAAAACATGCCCTTAAGATAAGCAATTATCATAAAAACATTGTCATATAAACAGTTCATACAAAAAATAAAAATCTGCTGTTCGACTTATCACAGAACACGCAAGCCTTGGTTCGCCGAATTGCGAGTCATTTATATCTTGAAATCTTGAAATCTTAAAATCTGATGTACACTGAAAAGTCGAGTGGTCATTCCCTTGTATAAAATTGTAAATTTTAAATTTTAGTTTAATCGAAAAACTAACTAACTGATTAGATTATAAGTCGCGGAAGTCTACGTACGATGACGCACACGTAAGCAAAAACTTAACTCGCAGGAATTTTGATCTTACCTAAGCAAATTTCAATCTAAATATATCTTAGGAAATACAGCCACCGAACATGATAAATTTGTGTACAATTTTATCCTTAAATTTAAACTATAATTTTCTAAGCTTTTTTCCTTGATTTGAATAACGATAAAAATGAAGTATTAAGAAAAAGCTGCCTTGGATCTAGTCCTGTGCCACTCGTCAAAGTCACTGATATTCTCAGAACTACTTTTTGTGAAAAAGGATCTCGGGAAAGTGGTTTTACCTTTAAATAAATGCCTGACCAGTGTAATAATCGATAAGGCGAGACTGATCTGATTTCTTGGTGAATGTTGGTATCGCAAGGAAGAAGGTATTCGCGATTTTTGCAGATTTGTCGAAAACTTAACGCCGGCCTGACTACATGTACCGGTAGATAGGAGCTTGCGGTATGCATATAAAAAAGCCCACAAGTTCGGATCTACGGGTTAGTGTCATCAAGTAGCTGAACGAATCTGGTTCATTGGATGATTTCTGGAATTCTTGAAGGTGCTCGTCATCATTCTTCTTCTCATCCAGATTACTGAAAAAAAAAAAAAATGTTAAAGTAATGTTCCATATTTTCGGGGCCATTTTTGCATTCTAAGGAGTTAATCTTTTGGATTTGGAAAATGTAAGTTCTAGAATAAGAATAGGAAATGCTCCTATTAGAATAATCGAATTGTGTTTGAAGTAATTAAAAATATTTCGAAATTCCTTGGATTTCTTTTAAATTTCTTAAAAATATCTTCAAATCTCTTCAAATATGCCTCTAAATTCCTTAAAATCTCTAAAAAATGCTTGAAGTTTTAACCCCTTGAAACTCACAATTTTAATTTTTATTTGAACTAGGGAAGGAGTATCCTATAGTACCCTGACCCATATTTGTGTCAGCGGGAATCCAAGGGTTAAAATACTTGAGAATGTCTTAAATCTCTTGAAAATCGTTAAGCCTTTAAATTTTTCAAAAAATGACTTATCTTGATAATATTAATTATAAAACTTATTAATCAAATTGATTATACAGTGTATTTTTGCTTCCTCATAGAGGAAGCTTTCTAGTTTCATTTTTCAATTTTTTAAAAATGATTTAATTATATAATTTCCTCAATTGATAAATGTCCAATACAACATTCTAATTAATTTACCCGAATATGTATTGTATAATGTCCTCCCTTTTTTGTGGCCACTATAACTTGAAGACAGTTGTAGATTAATGCATTTAATTGAATATAAAGAAAGTTATAGTTATTTCTAATTTTGCAAAATTTCGTTTTCTTATCTAGAAGTTTTCAAATAACCAAAATTCAAAACTTACAAGAAAACATTCCGAAGTGTTAGAAGCCGATTTCGATAACACTTTGCTATATTGCAGAGGACAAAAAAATAAGAGATACGTATTTTTTTTATCTGCCGATAAACACTTTGAAAGGGTTAAAACCACCCCCAAAGTTCACACCCAAAAACCGTTTTTTCACGTTATCGTCTCTGTTTTATGCAAATATTGTTTTTCAAACCAATTAGAGATTGCTTGTTATTGCAAGGCGATATTAAATACAACATTTGGATATATCCGAGGGTTGCATCCCTTATATTTCTTATAAGAGTGAAAGTGGTTTTTTTAAAACTTTTTTCTCTACGAAAATAATATTAATAATATTAAGAATGGATGAGATATGAATTATTATAAGAAAAAAATTCTTTGCATATAAACAGAGATAGCGTGAAAAAACTGTTTTTGTGAATGTTTCCTTGTTAAACAATTGATTAGAACGTTGGCTAGGACTAGGGAAATACTATAGAAGTTAATGCAAATGAATTAGCAACTTCATCAGAATGAGGAGGCAAAGTGTTCAAGAAACGAGCACAAAAAATATAAAAATAGTTAAATGAAACACCCGAGGTGAATTCACAGATATAATTTCTATAATGTTGAGAGGAGGGGAGGTGGGGAATTTATCATATATTTTTCAAAGGGGGATTTGATACATATCACGGTGCAGAAATTTTAAAGGGGTTCTCGTAGGGTCCTGATCAGTTTGCGCTAATTCTAGTCTGGTCCTGATCTGGAAAACTGGCAAGGACCCCACAAGGCGCATCATGCTCTCACTGGTATAAAACGCCCCACATAGAGAAAACTGGTCAATACCCCATAAAGAATAAAAAACCATTCTGGAAAAATTATTTTAAATATTTTATTTCAAATCAGCCGTATTTGAATGCCAACTGTTCTTTAACACTTTGCTACTTTTTCACTTGTCCAAAAGTTGTATCACTTTTTAGAAAACAATTTATTTATTGATCAGCATCTATAGAACTTAGTAATTTTTTGAAAACGAAAATTAATCCAAAAAAGTTTTTATTTTTAATATCAGAAAATGTATAGTTCAATATTAATTTTTGTAAAACGCTGTTTAAAGTTAAAAAAAAACCAGTGAATGTATGTAATCATACATGTATGTCAAAAATAGATTAGTTAATTTTTCAATGTGCGTATAAATATAGCCATCTTTTATATTTCCATAAAAAATTAAGTGTGGAAAATGTTGGGAATTTCCCATTCTTACCCGGTATATTATATGGGAAAATAATATATTAATTAGTAGTAATATATCATTAATACAGAATCTTACATTGTGTTATCACCACTTAAAAATTATGGTATAATAATAAAACTTAGATATTGTTGATATATCGAAACATAGGGCATTGAAGACTTTTCCGCGTCAAAACCTATAACATTCTTTTTCAAATCCTTTGACCCTTGAAATTTTCTTTTTTTTTCTTTGCTTTTCTCTTTTTTTCTCCGCGTGCAAATACTTTGGAAATTTTTCCTACACACTTCGAATTTTTCTCCTAATACCTAGTTTGGAAATTTTTCCAAATAGGTCGAAAATTTTTCCTACTAAATAGTAGGAAAAAACTCCGAGGCTAGTGGGATAAATATCCAACTATTTCTTAAGAAAAATCTCCAACCGATATATCGGGTTATCTGCTGACCGACGATTTTCGGAGAATTCTCCGAAAAATTTGTTACAGTGTACGTAGGGTATATTTACTATAGTATAATAGCGTGACGCTCCTTGTGAGGCCCTTCTCAGTTTTCCAGATCAGTACCATACTAGAACTATAGGGAAAACTGGCAGGACCCCATCTCATCAAAATTTCTGCAATTTAATTATTATCAATATTTCGATTTTATTGCATTAATATTTTAAGGTCGGAATACCAATGTAAGATTAAGATGTCAATACTATATCGTTGCTCTATAAATGCCTAATTATATAAAAATATGTTTAGTCAAAAAACCTATGGGCATAACTAAGGGGACAATATTTCGAATTTGTCCGGGTATTAAGATTCTTTTCTTAACAATCTTCTCTTCCGACAATGCAAAACGTGAATAGCTTTTTGTTTCGGGAAGAATATTTGTCACCTATAAAACAAAGCGCATTTTCCGTTAAACATAATAGGGTAGATGTGGAGGTGGTCCCCTTGACTTGACGCCAATGTCGTCGAGCGATCGGAGGAAAGAAAAAAAGGAGGATCCTATACAAGAAAGAAACAAGAAGAGGAGCAAAAAGAATAAGAGTAAGAGTATAAGGGGGAGTAGGTATAGGCCTGGGCGTTGTAAAAATCCCCTGCCTCTTCGTTCGTAGACAGTTTAATGGCCTCTGCAGGCTCTCCTCGTGGCTCTCGTGGCCCCCGTGGCCCAAAGGGATAAGGGTCCGTTCCGAATTGACCGATTAGACATCGAAAGAGTACGTTTACGACATTCGCGCACCTCATTTGAATCGATTTAATCACCCAGATAGAAATCCCTCAAACAAATAAAACACCAAATAAACAATTACCATATTATCTGCTACCATTAATTCCAATTCAGTGGTATCAATTCAGTATTGACTGATGCAGAAAAAGTGATATTTTCTGAAAAACGATATTGATATTTAACCGATGAAAATGAATCCCATATCATTTGAGGTGATCATATAGAAATGGCCACAAATATAAATATTAAACAAATTTTCATACAGGTGATATAGTACAAATAAAAATTCAAATTAAGACTGCTATAGAAATTTATGGAGTTTTGATTAAAAAAAGGGGTGAAAGTGAATCGTAAACGTAAGTAGAACGCATGTGAAAGGATAATGAAATGTAAAAAAAAAAGAGTATTATATAAAGTATGAATGTGTGCATGAAAGTTAATTTTTGTATGAAGTGTGCAGGCGGCTTCCGTAAAATTGCTGCGTGCAGATATGACACGGTTCATTGCGCTAAATTTTGACAATCTGTTGCCGGGGAAACGAGAGGATCAGTAAAAAGTATCTCGTGGAACAGGAACCCTTAACCGGTTTCGACTAAAGGGCCGCACCAGAAACTGCACTATACACGTATTATTTTAACGAAGATAAACGTGCGAGATTTAAGCTTATAGTTTAGAATTAGGGGATTCTCTAGAAAACACGTTTTGTTACAGCAAAATTAAAAAATCTTGTTTGCTCATTTTACAAAATATCACTCGTGTCCGGTTTTAGGACAAATTAGAGAAGGTCCATTAGGGGTGCAAGCAGGTCTACAGCAGTCACATCACGATTCTTTCCTTATTATTTTTATTTATTTTTCGGAAACTATTTGGAAATTTTTCTTACTAAATATACGTTAGTATGAAATTTTTCTGAACAAAGGTCGGAAAATTTGTTTACAGTAATATAATATATGCAATTTAAAATATTGACTCTTAATTGGAACGTTTATTTCTCAAATGTTAATTCTAATCAAATGTTTGCCGATTTTTTTTGTGTTGGAATAGAGATTGCCATCAAATAAATGAATCGATAATTAATTTATGATATTAAACTCTGGGAATGTGATTTGAAAAGGGTTTTTTGACATCATTTTTATTAAATCTATAAGTTTAAGGCTCAGGTGTATATTGGAAATTTGAACTTATTCTGCTGTCAAAATTTGTGGATTGGGGTCTTACGCATGCCAATGTGGGCGTAAGGACGAAAGGGTAGGGGGTTTGGGGGAGGACAACGCATAATAACAGGGGCGTTAGATTAGGGGGCATTGGGGTATAGTGGGGATGGGGACTATCGCCATATTATATGTATATTTAGCAAGACACGAACGTGTGAATGAACTGCAAATGCAGGGACGGTACGTTTCAAATTATTTCCCTTCTCTTAATACTGGAACGATATAATGCAAAATTAAGTTGCCCATTCTCTACATTTTCTATTTCATAAGTCTGCCCCTCGTCAGCGTAAAAATTCAGTTACATACATTCTATAAAATTTTTTATTTCATAAGCAGATAAAATAATGCTTTATATATTCAAGGCCGAATTAATTTCAAACCATGCAGACTGGACACGTTAAAGTCACAGAATCGTCTGCGGCGAAATGTTTTTTTTTTCAAAGGATTTTTGAGTATTTGAACTTTGAAAACTCCTAATGCAATTTAGGAAAAACTGTTCTAATTTCTTATGGATTCAAAATTATTAAAAAGCGCCACCATTTTGTCAATTTAAGAATTTCTTAAATTTTACTATGGGATTTTATATTAATATCAATTTCTCCAAATTACATTAAAATAATTTTTTAAACTATGTAGTGATATTATTGAACAGAGAGTGCATTATGGATGAAATGTGTGATGCAATCATAAAATACTTATACTTATGCACTTTTATTTTACACGCATGTGAACCTTTACCCCCTGTGCATACCTCGCTGCATATATATTGCACATGGGTTTGCAACTTGTAAAGTCTCGGCAACAGTTACAGAACTTCTTTGCAGAAGATGAGGATGAAAGGAAGAAGAGAAAGGGTCTCGAATTTTTCCGGAAGAGCAAGAAACTGCAAAGAAAGAACGAGAGAGAAAGAAAGAAAGAGAGGGAGAGAAGGTCGGTGGCGAAAGGGCGAGGAGAGAGAAACGGCGGGAGAGTGAAAGAGATAAGTTGCACAAATCCAGTGGCGTAGGAACGTTTTGATTCACTTATCAGTTACAGATTATTCCTGAAAAGCGTTAAGTCAAAGAAATACTTCTTTGAATTAAAGCATTTTATTAATTAATGTAATTAAATATTGTTGTAAGACAAAAAAAAACTCATGAGATTTTTTCAAAGAAACTATTTCTTTACATATGTCGTTTCTTTAATATACAAATAAACATTTCTTTGCTTGTAAACGTGAATTTTTTAATTTAATGAATTATGATTTCTTTGAAACTATATATATAAGTGCCTTATAGATTTCTTGAAATTCTGCTTTTGCGCTCGAAAAGTAATATTTCTTTTATTAGTTCCATAAATTAAATTCTTTGAAGAAACAATTAATATGTGTGGATTAAGTGTATTATATTTCTTTGAGTGAAAGAAATTATATGAAAGGAATTTTATACTTATTAATTAATACTTTTATTAAGTATACTTAATAAAGGATTTATTTATATAATTAAGCAATTCTTTTAAGTGAGTATTCATATATGTATTTAGTTGAAATAAATATTTATATTCTTAGATAAATTGAAAGGAGATGCATCAAACAAATATTTATTTCAAAGAAAGGAATATTTTTTTGGAATAATAATAACTTATTTTTGTATACACTGTTCGTTCGAAAGAATATATATTTGTTATTAAATTTTTTGGCATATGGTTAAAATGATTACATATTCTTTTCCATATGAATTGAAAACATATTTTGTATGATTAAATTGTTATCATTTGCATTCCAATCGAAATGTTCTCTAGCAATTTCTAAGTTTGATTAACAGTTTAAAAAAAAATTAAAATGACTTCAGAAAAAGGAAGGTTCATTGTTGTCAATTAAATTTTGCAAAAAACGTGTTTAAAATTTGCCGCTTTTTAGCGTTAAATAGAAATATTTTTCTACATTCTTTTTATAGAAAAATGATTGATTTTATTGATGTTCAAATAAACCCATTTTTCGGCCACAAAAATAAATATTTTGCCCTGAAACTTTTGAAAATGATTATAGAGAACATTAAAACGGACAAAAACAGTTTCGTTTTGCAAAATAAAAGGAGTCAATACTAGTCCGTTTTAATATTCTCTAAATATATATAATTATATATATACCGTTTTCCAAAATTTTTTTGGCCGAAAATGGGTTTATTTGAACATCAATAAAATCAATCATTTTTCTTTGATTCAAAGAACCTTTTTTTTCAGTGCATTTCGTTAAAAATGACCTACACGCACTTTTTATCTCTTAGACCTTAAAGATATTTATATTTATCATATATACATATATATTTTTTTTTCTTACAATTACGATAAATTTCAGAGATCAGTCTTACTGGGGGATGAAAAGTAAGAGATGATTTCCTGACTTACACCATTGGGCAAGAGGAAGAGGGAATATAAGTGAGAGGAATAAAGAGATAGAACAACAGTTTGCCGAAGGGTAGAGAGGAAGAAAGAGGGAGAGAGGTTGAGATAGAACAAGAGGAGTGTAGAGGGTGAGGAAAGAAACAGGAGAGTGGACAGACGCGTCCCCATAGCAACACAACGCTACGGTTTGTATAACATATTGCATCTCTGCACATATATATATATA
>JAUESI010000033.1:635709-648744 GCA_032275145.1 Synergus laeviventris | reverse complement strand
TATATGATTACATGTTTGTATGTTTTTAAAAGGTTTACAATTAATGATTAATTAATTAGTGATTATTATTATTATTAATAATTATTATCGTTACGTTGACGTGACACTTTTATATACTCATTCTTTCACCCTACAGTTTCTTTACTTTTAGCCTTACATTAAAATAAAAATTAAATGGCTTTGAGCGAGTAGTAAAAATGATTTTTTTTTCTTTTAAAGAACAATGTTTTAAAGATGCCCATTGAAAATTCCAAAATGTAAATTTTTGGACCATTCTAATATATGTATATATATAGTATATATATGTATAAGACTACAAACTAACTAAACACGTTCCTTAGACGCCTAATATTCCAAAATGGTTTTTAGATCATCTTTAAGACATAAGATGTTTTTAGAACGATGGGCATGAATATATTCCAAAAGTTTATCATAATTCCCATGTGACCTAATTTCATATTAACGAATCTAACAATTGTTCTAAATATTTTATATTTGAATTGTTGTTTGATCTAATCTCCGTTTCTCTGAATTCACATTCGCTCTAATTTCAATATATGTATTTTACTTTACAGTACTCAGAGGTCAGCAAACGGCGCGCTATTCAGAGCACTTATCCATTAGGCCTTTCTACTCTATCCCCTCTGCTTAGTCAACTCAGGTATCAACACAGGTTTTCGGTATCGACAGGCCTTACAGAAGGTCAGAATTTGGACGGGAGTCAACTCCCTTGTCCTACCTGGTGACATAAGAAGTGGATGGAGTCGTCTATTCCCGCCCCACATCTCTCACATGCCGGTGTTATACATTTACCCGTGATTTGTTTATGTTTTTCTAGATTTTTATGTCCTGTAAGGATTTTCACTACAATCCTGATCCTTAGTCTGACAAACTTCAGGAGCTCTTTCGACCAGGTCCCAGTGGTGTTACCCAAAAATGCCCTACTCGTACGGCTCGTACCACATCCTGGGATTCGCTGCCACTATCTGTTCTGCTTTTAGACCCATCCCTTTATAAGGTCAATACCTACCTAAAAAGGAATGCCCACTTTTTGCTCTTGGGGGCCACATAGCCTAGTGCATTCCTTCGCAAGCCTATCAGTCCCTTCGTTGAGCTTCAACCTAGCATGGCCCGGTATCCAGGTGAGATGAAGCTAGTTATTGCGTGTAATCCCTTGGAGGATTGATCGAGTTTCCTGCACTAGCTTAGACGAGACTTCCTCTCTGTTCAATGTTTTTAGTGCCGCCTGACTGACAGTGCAAATCCACAGGACTTCGTCCGTATTTCTCCGAGACATAACCCTCGCACATTCCTTAATAGTGAGCATTTCATTTATTCCAATTACCAACTACAATAATTTTCAGTTTTTATAATTTCCGTTTGATCGCATTACGATTTGAATCATTGACCATTTGGACGACTTTCTATTGTTATTAAGATATACTTGTCTAAATCATAGTTTAACTTAATTTAGAAATTTCAGAATCTACACATGTCCTAATTAGAGTGTGTCAGAATTATTATTCTATCTAATTTCGATCTATTGAAATTTACGTTTGTTATAGCAACCACTTTTTACACTTTCGTTATCAAAATATATACTAAAAATAAAGAGTGAGGTCCGCCACGACAAATAGTTCAACTCCTTGGCCCGTTTTGCCTCCACGCAACACCAGCTCACAACCATAATTTAGAAAGGACTACTTTGTAACAAGGAGGTAGGATGTTGTTGTTTGCCGGGGATGAGCGAACACAATAATGACACCAGATTGCAATTTAAAGTTAATGGCGTTGATTAGCACGCCAAGAGAAAATACTCTCACGGATGAGAGAAATGCGAGAAGGCCTACCTTGACAGATAGACGAAGGAATGATGGTTTGTGATTCGGTCGGAAGGAATCCGATGACTGCTTAGCGACGACGAAGACAAAATGATGGCGAATAAATAACGATGTGACATGGGCGGCACTAGGGCAACGAATAATGGCGGCCACTAACAATGGGTAATGGCGAATCTGGTAAGGGGCGAACAAAAAGCGAAGGCTGATGGTACGACAGCGGCGAAACAGCTGACATCTCGCGGAAAGGGTTCGAGAGAGACTAAGTCGGATGAGCGTCCCGCTTGGCTACGAATGATGCGCCATACGCTTCCCATCTTAGTCATGGACAGGGTGTGGACCCTCAGGGCTAAACTTAATAGTGTTGAAGCTCTAACTCCGTTACAATTGATCCGTAGATAAGCGCCCCGTGAAATATTCCGGACAGTCACTAGTGGAAAGTACCAGGGATGGGATATATCTTTCCAATCCCAGTCTTCTTAATAGATAGGCAGGTTGCGCGGCTAGTCCCTCCTGAAGTAGCCGCCAGGTCTCCTCACGATGGTGACGCCTGGTATTAGCTCGAAGTTTTCTTGTCATCTTTTTCTTGAAAAATGGTCGAAGTCAGATTAGCCATGGTTCGGAAGGGATTGTGACGGAGCATGAGGGGGGAAAGGAAGAAATAGAGGGTGATTCCTACGTGGAAACAACGAGAAAGTAGTTTCGTATGGAGGCAAAAGGAGATAGGAAACCTAAGGCAGATTTTCACGTGGAAATAGCGAGGAAGTCTTCTCGTGAGGAGGCGAAAGGAAGGAGGAAAAAGTGTCTCATACTCGAAAAACGCGTCCTTTTGTATGCTGGCCACCGCCTAAAAGAGAAGATCATTGACCGTGACTCAAACAGCATCTGAACTTCGAAGCGGTGCGAACGAATTGTAGATCTTAGAAGCTTTATTCGAAAATTGCCCTTTGTTTTATAGATATTTACTTTATATTTTGCATCCTGGCGAGTTTTAATTAAATTAACAATCCTAAAAGTATCCAGAGAAGTTTTTTTTCTATCTTTTTTTGACAATTGGAAAGATTTATTTTGAGTTATTCAATTTCTCAATACAATTGAATCTAGCTTACCGTACTGTAGCCTTACAGCATTCGCCAACTCACTTACCGTGTTCTCCCTAAGTCACAACCCTTGCGCACGAATGAGTGAGACGCCAATATTTTCGGGCCTCTTCGAGAGAAAGGTAACTGAAAAAACCGTGGTTGATGATTATGGTAACTGAAGACTATTCTATTTCACGAACTGAGATCCCCTTTTTATGTAAGGGCTTTTTTTTATTCTTTGGCAAAAATTAATTATTTCACGTACATGGAAACAGAAGAAAATATTCCAGCTTCACCAGAGGAACGTTAATTCTGTCGTTCATGCGAAAACTCGTTTTCCCATGCAAAAAATATTAGTGGAAAGTATGCGGAAGGGGAATGAATGAGTTCTGCCAACAGATTGCAAAATTTATAAGGGTCATTCCATTTTCTTATAATGCTTCGCAAATCGACAATTTTCGAACAAGAGTTTTAAATTTTAGGACGAAATGTTCAATACGGTCTACTTCAAAGTGCAGATTTGAACCGTCAAAAATTCATTAGTTGAGTAATTGTTACGAAACAATTTCTTAAACAATTTGAAATATTTCGAAAAAGCCCTCTCCGATTAGATATTAAAAAATGACAAAACAGTGCATTTTTTTTACAGCAATTGATCAAAATATTGTTAATTATTATTATAAGATGTCACATTTTCGATGGAAGGTTATGTTTGGTTATGAAATTAATTACCTTACTATTATGATACGACCGGTCTCTTGTGGCAAAACTATTTCTTAAAATCTTTGCGAATCTTTGTAGCCCTTCGAAATTTCAAAATTCAAATGTTTAATGCGCCAATTATTTATTAGAATAAATAAGAATGAATGTCGACATCTGTATCATCATAATAATCAGAACAAACTTCCAATATAATTTCGCTTTACGCACCATTAAATCGGTCTTTATAAGGTTTGTATAAATATGGTAGGTACGCTACTCGGCATTACAAACGCGCCAGAATTTAGAAATTCGAAGGAGTAAAAAAGCATTGACCTTGAATGCTTCAATACGATAATTGAGCAAGAGCACTCGCGAGATGGAAATCAATATTCACAAGCTACGGGTAATAAAGAACAAATGAAATGGCAAAGCTCGATAGAAATCAGTTCGCAAATACATAATTAACATTATATTCTACGGACTTACCAGAACAAAAATTATAAGTATCTCTACCATTAGTAGATATAAAGATGATTCAAAATCAGATAATAAAACAATCCCAGACAATGCTGTCGATAATAAAGTCAGCGTTTGGAATTATGTGACGTTGCATATTTAAATCTGCAACATCAAAATATAGATGTGATAACTGGTGCCGGTAATCAGTGGTTGTTTTGACTCGCATTCGGAGCACTCTCGAGACTATAGATATTAGATTAATTCTATATTATTCCATTAGGTTTATGTTCGCCTTGAGCCATTTTATTATAATCAACTAAGGATGTCTCATACAATATTCCAAGGATACATGCGAAGTTAATTTAAAGCAGGAGTTCGTATTATTTGATATGAAAGACGATTCCGAATCCAAATTCCAGCCGACTTCAGGACAGTTCCTTATAATTCAGTATAATATAATCTTCAACATTCGGCAATTTTCCACAATTCAGATGCTTTATCGACAAAGTGTCTAAAGTTAATATTTCACGTCCAGGAAAAGAGTGTTCTTGTTCCATGCAGACGGAAGTTCCTTGACAAGTCGACGGAAGTTGACGATGGCCATTTCTAAAGGCTTGCAATAATATCCCAGTGATAGAATATAAAGCCAATTACGGCGATTGCCAGGGTCACATGGTCGACTTCGAGTTTTACAGACTGGTATGTATTAATGGGTGAGCTCTACACTTTTAACGCTAACATTATAAATCGAGTATAGATTTATGAATTACCGAATTGGTTGGGTATTTATTCTCTTAAGGGTTGTTCGACATGGCAGAGTTATTTATAACCTTCAATTTTTGTTCTGGCAAGACGGTTAATGGTATTTTTATGTGATGATGTACACCGAGAGCTTCGCTATTTTCTTATTTCTCATTGTGATTCAGAATATGGTGGTTTCGCCAGTGCTCAACTTCCATTTTTGTGTTTCCTCGACTAGTAATATGCTTAAATTCAAGTAGAATAAGTAGAATATTCGCTTCAGTGGATAAGGCAGGTGACGACTATATCTAAGAAAAACGAGTGAGATATACATATTCACTTGCAGCAACGTGGCTCGGGGTGTACATAAACATATTTAAATCTAATAGAATTAATCTTAAATCTATAATTTCGAGAGTACTCCGAGAGTTCGTGGTGCGGCTGCTTTTCTGGACTTTGATTACCGAACGCGAGTCAAAACAAAAACTGTCTACTGACGCTAGTTGTTACACACTGTTACGTTTCGCGCAAGTCCAATGGCTGCGAAGTTCCTTATTGGTGGATTCGTGCTGTAATTTAAATTATGGAAATAAAACCGGGAAAGTTGAAATATAAACCACTATATTTTCTATAAGACACTTGATTTATTTTAATACGAACTCTTCGAAAATCGAAGTACAAAAATGGTAATGTATCCGGCACACGGGAGCGGACGAGTTTCCAGTTCGGGGATGGAAAAATATCTGTTGTTCCTCCGGGGCCTGGAGTCGGAAGAAGCTGGGCCCTTTGGATTCGAATGTGGTGAGGACCATCCCCGCTTCTAGAGACTCTTTTTTTATGTGTATACCGTCCTTTCAGGGTGCATCAGGTGATCCTTCGACCCTCCATGAAAGTCTCGGATAAGCCGAAGCACATGTTTTCGACGAAAGGTGAGAAATTTATTATAGGAAAACTCATAAAACCCCATGGTCCAACTTTAGAATTAGTAAACGCAAATATCATTAAATTTATTAGGTTTCTTCATAAAAAGGAAATAAGGGTCTTCTGCTTCAAAACTCTCGAGTTTACAACTAACAGATGTTCTTACTTTAAAACGTGACTCATCTGGACTTTAGAATTTCTATGCCTATTTTTGATAACATATTTTTAAGTATAAATACAGTGGGAAATTCCTTATAAATTTTGCAGGGCTTTCCGATGAGAAGTTTTTCCAACTCTTTCAATTAATACTAAATTATTTCATTTCAATATTTGCACCAGTCGATAACGCAGGTGCTGAACATATCTATAAGCTACGTGAACGAGTGAAATATATAGTCACTAGTAACAATACTTTTTTTGACGCGTTACAGATTTAAATCTGCAATGCCACACTTTTTTTACAAGTTTTGATGGTCATTTCGTAGTGCATATCTCAGAACTTCGAAGAAAGTATCGAATACGTCGAGCTCAATTTTCCCTGCCGAAAACAGGCATAAAAAAGAAATTCTTGATTCGTGGAAGAAAAATAGCACGTGAGGCGTTGCATGAACTATTTTTGATTCGAATGATTTTTGTAGCCAAGAGCGGCATCTCTCATCAAAGAAAATTTGTCAAGTTTACATTACATGACGAAAGTCGCCTGTATTAATTTTCACATTTTCGGCATTTTTGTCAGTAGATACATTAATGGAAAGATATTGTTGCACGCTAAGAATATACTTTTTCCTTAAATCAAAATATCAAAATATATCCCTGATAAACTAAAGTTAGGAGCCTTACGCTTTGTTTTGGTTTAAAATTGAAAAGAGAGGGACAGGGCCTAAGACTCGCTTTATTAAGGCAGTTGGTGAACCTAGTACCGCTGCAACTGCCTGAAAAAGTCAATTCACGGAAAGCCGCATTCCCCATCAGCCAAGGCGAACAAGCTGGTTTCCTACTTGGACTAAAAACATGGCTTTAAGTCCAATCATTGTTTCGCACTATTACCCGCGGGTACTATATAAGTCACAGTTTTTCGCAAGCAGCCTCAACATTCCGTTCCGGACACCAGACATGTCGGAACTGCACCGAATTTTGAAATTATAAATCGATTTATTTAAAATTCCTTGACCTTATTTTATTGTATTTAAGTATTTATTAGATATTTTCTTTGTTTTTTTCCCTTTTTAGTTGCACAAGGGAGACGTCCACGAACCAGTTACGTGTGTGTATATAATTATATACTGACTGTAGTTCAATTGGTGACGACTTCCACTCTTTCAGTGGCTAAACGAAAAGAATTAGGTTCTTTTATAATATTCACCGTTAACGCTAATGAACTTGTTCCCAATTCTGTATTTCTTTAATTGACAACATATTATTAATCTACAACCCCTAAAAGCCGCATAAGTGATAATATGGTTGTTTTTAATAACTGTTAATTTGATAATCTGTTATTTCGTTTTTGATTATTATTAACAATATCATGTGTTTTTTCTGTTTTCAGTAACTGTAAGATTTGGTACAAAATCGAGATAAGGGAGTGAAGTGTAAGATTTGGGGGATGTGAAAGCTGGTGGAGGATGTCACGGGAACCCACTTGGGGATCAAGGCTGCTCCTCATGCTGGCAATGACATCAATCGTAATAGGCAATTATCATTATCAACAGAATAATTTGATTTCTTATGAAAAAACTGGCAATGATCACGTGACAGGACAGAATGCATCTGGCCTTCACGGTGAGTACGTATTTAATTGAAGAACGAACTATGATGCATATTCTTTAGATTAAAAAATAGTCCAAAAAATTCCACTCCAACACCTTCTCTGAGTCTTATCAAATTAAAAATTTTTAGCTAATCACATCCATGAAATTCGCATGGCTATATTGTAGCGACCTGTTCCCCGCGCGCGCGTAAATGGAAATTCAACTTCACAACTTTCTTCGAACACTGCCAGTGTTCGACTGATGAATATTGCATATCATATAGTCACATTAAAATTCTATTAAGGGTAGAATGTCCGGTTGATAGACAAATACAATTCTAAGTGAATATTTCATATGCTAGCATTGATCTAGCCATTTTGATTTCTACTTACATCATATAATTTGATTCAATAGCGATGTATGCAAGAATAATTATTTCAGCGCGTGTGGGCCATCCAAATTTCACAGGATGTCTATAAATATATGGTATTTCCAAAAATATTAAACATAGCTATTATTTCCACTGATGGCGATATGATCATTAATATCATATAGTTGTTAAAAGTAAACAGTCTGAGGTTTATAAGTAGTACATATTTCGATAACTAATCGAACTCCTAGGAAATAACTACAGAATTATTAGGGCCCTAACCTTAAAGTAGTGTCAATATATTCTCATATATTTGTCACATATCGTGAAATTTGAATTATTTTCTAGCATATTTAACAACTTCGTTATACGCGGCACTATATTGGATAGGCGACATGAAAATCTTAGTCGTATAACTTTGAATTATCATCACTACAATATTTCAGTGTAACAGAAAAAGGCAGAGTACGTCCAAAATTATTCTGCGAAGACATGGCTGACATATTTGATCGAGGCATTCTGCAGTCAGAGAGTATTGCTTTTATGATGAAGCGCATTTCTATATTTATGGTTATGTCAATAAACAAAATTATCGCTATTGGAGCATTGGAAATTCGCACTTAATGAAATTTACTGGGAATAGATGTGTACTATTAATAGCTTGTGCATAGAATGTTTAAATTAAAAAGACAGTTATCTCAACAATTTTGAAAACGCTCTCACTTTTTGAATTTTTATCTAAAATGGCACTAAAAGAGTACAGCAAAGACCAATCCAATCTTTCAATTATTTCGAATTTTATCGCACTAATAAATTGTAGATCTACTGACCGTCACACACACACAGAGAAACACATTCATAAAAACCTGTTTTTTAGTTTCAGATGGTCTCAAAACGTGGACATTTGCCAAAGAAAAAAAGTGTCGAATATAATATAATAAATATAATACCCTCTCTGATGAGAATATAAAGATCTGGCCTATAGGGTTGGATGTGAGTTTAAGACATTTTGCTCGTGTAGATTAGCTTACTTTTGCTCTCAAGATTACTGAGGATATTCCCATCGTGTACTGCGCATCCTTAGAATTTCTGGATGTATTTTGTATTATCATCATATAAAAGTTTTCATAACGTTTTACGATGCATTCGAAGCGTCTTCCCTTTCAAAAGCTCCTTTGAATTTTTGAAGAAAAGACTACATAGACTTACTCTACTCTACAGTTATAAACGAAGGAACTTTGTAAAATCGATTTAAGATCAGTATGTATTATACGAATACACATCATGACCCAAGGAGAAAAAAAATTCTTATTTACAGATTGCTCAACAAATACTTCGATTTTAAATCATATCATGAAAGTTTTGAGATATACTACACGGAAAAATTTATTCACTTAGAAACTCGGAGACTTTGTGTCTTAATCTTGGATATTAAATTTAGAAATATAGAAGATAGTCAATGAAATCGTAAAACACATGGTCAGAAATCTAAATGACAGTCACTGAAAACCAAATAGAAATCTGTCAACGAAAAAAAATGTTTTTGAAATTATTACTATACATTAATTTATTATGATTATTAATGAAAATATTTGCACTGTGATTCGATTAGTCTCACGTTGCA
Source organism: Synergus laeviventris (assembly GCA_032275145.1). NCBI lineage: Eukaryota > Metazoa > Arthropoda > Insecta > Hymenoptera > Cynipidae > Synergus > Synergus laeviventris. Next base: position 639,259 of record JAUESI010000033.1, on the reverse strand, counting down.
AAACTATAAGACAAAGTTTAAAGCCAATTCCTTATTTCTTTTCGAGACTAAAATTTGTTATGCGCCAGCTATTTATAATTCACGAATAGCGATGAGACTCGATATTTAAACCTGAAAATCCTTACGAATTTTACTGGAAGTTGATGTGAAGCGCCACTTTGAGATCTAGTCTCACATTAATTTGGAACAAATAATACATTTATTTCAATCCAAATTATTGAAGTTACCCTTTCAATTTTCAACCGTAACATTCAGAAAAAAAAATACTGTACAGAAATACTGGCAATAATTCCAGATAATGGGAAACTTTCTTTATTGCAGCAGACTTGCCCTAACGTCTCAATGCAATATTCGTAAACTTGCATTGCAAACTTCAGGAAATATTCTGGGAAATTTTTGTGCTATCTGCATATTTAATCTTTATATGTTCAGAGTAAAAGAATATCGTTTGCCTTAAGTTTCTAAATTCATTTAAATATCAAATGTTTGCAACAACTAACATGCTGATACATCAATTGCAAAATCCTTGAGCATTCCTTTTTCCCACATAAAATTCCTTTATAAAAATAAATTTCAGAGATGTTTTTTTTCGGGATACAAAATCAGATGTGACAGAGTTGTAGCAGGATCCTTATTGAGCTGCTACCGGGATTCCTGTAGGAAATCCTGCGAGGGTCATCGTCACCAATCATGTCATTTTTATTTTTACCCGCAAAGGTCTCTTGATGATTGCCCTCAGAGTACAGTGCTGTTAATAAATAATACAGAAAAAATTCTTTCAGTATTGGTGTTTCAAAAATATAATGAGATTATAGTAGATTGTCAAGAATTTCAACGATGTCAAATAATTTCACGGTATGGAATGATTGAATGAACATACAGCCGATTGCAAGAGTGGTTATTCCTGGAGAGGACTTGGCCCTTCGAGCCAATACAACATAATTAGTGTACTAGAAGACCACATTTAGAATTCCAATTAGCAATAAAACTGATATTAATTTTTAAAATCGTAAAAAAGCTACGTTAAGAATGAAGTTATGCTGTATTCTGTCTATTTTTAATACAGTAAATGTAGGAACCATGGAATATAAAAGAGAAATCGTTGTGGAAAATCTACTTTCATCATAAAACCAAAGTCTGCGTGTGCTGTAAGTGAATCACACTTTAATATAATAGAAAAATGACGGAAACCTTTTTCAGTATGCTTTCAATCGCGAATACCTTCTCAAGAGTACAAATTTCTTAGAGAAAAATCCAGTAACGACGAATTAAGTACTTACCCAAGAACTGAGATCTCTTTGCACTCTCAAAATTGAATTAGGAAAATTCCCATATACAATACGCTTGAATAAGATTAGAATAGTAACAATAATTATTTTTAAAAAAATGTATGTAGAAATGATTCGACAGTAATTAATTTTTATATCGGATGATCTTTCTTTGACGATCTGTTTGCTTTTGGTAACTTCGAAATTATCAGTGGACATTATTTCTCTACTGCAACAAGTTGAAACATTTATTTGTGTGGTAATAGGGACGTCTTGACCAAGCCGAAAATCATACATGTTGTTTTAATGTTTATGGTACAAATATAATTTATGGTCTTTTCTTGAGAGTATATTTGAAAATATTAATTTTATTCTTTTTCTAATTGTTTATGTAAAAAAGAATCAGAAAATAGGGATATTAAAAAAAGTACGTTTAGTTATCTAGTTTAGTACTATGATAAAAAAATTATCTGCATTATGTAGGAAAAAGTCAATGTTTTTATATTTCTGATCATCTTGCAACTTTTTAATCCTCGAGTCGTAAACGTAGCTGACTCATCATCTTATAGCTAACTGGGGTAATCCATTACCCTAAAATTGTGGTGTGACACAATGTTTTTCATTCCTATTAAAACAATTCTAAGATAGAATGTTGACTATTTCTGTAAAAATTAAAGCAATTTCTTAACAATATGACCAATTAAAAAAAAACGGAAATAATCAAAAGAAGAATAGTCATTTTTTAAGAGCATATAAACTCTTTGAAGGAGGGGGGAGTTGGAGTATAGGATTGCCAAGAGAAAGGTTAATCATTAACTAGACGATAGTTACCTAATAACTAATTATATTAGGTCACTACAAGTGGATGTCCGGGAGGTGAACTGCTCCCGGGTCCGAGGAAGAATATATCAAAGTAATGTTGTCGCGCCTCGCGACGTTGTCTCGTGGTAAGGACCTCATCCTGGTTGCGGCACACTGCGGCCCACCACAGCCTCTAGGAAAATTTCTTGAAAGAGGTAGGGTGTCGGTGTCCTTGACGGCGTCGTCCTTCTGGATGCGGCACTTCACTGAGGAACGCGAGCGGCTAACTCTCGGGTGCCGGGCGAGTACAGACTCGGCGACTAGCTGAGGACCCGGCAGGGAAGAGACTAACTGATAGCGCGTCGCTCCGTTGCACACCAACATTCGGGGACCATCGATTCCATTCGACAGCGATCGGGCCTCCGGCCGATCGTTTCTTGCCCCAGTGTCGTAATGAGACAGGGCCCAATGTAACCTCTTGTTACACGCCCACCTTGTGGGAGCTCGGGTTTATTCCTCAAAGATCTGCATGAACCTGGGCTTTGTGTCATTCTTCAGGACCTTCTAGACTCGTTTTTAAAGTCCACCAGAATTCTCTTTGTTTCCTTCAATCAAACAGTTGAACAGAAAAACCTGTCCCGTAAATCGTAATGATTCCCTGTAGGCCACCATTAAGCTACGCGATATAGGTTCTGATACTTTCATTCGTGTTTTCGGGATTTTTTCAATTATCGACCTCCCCACGTACGAATGTGTTGTCCCTGTATAGATCAACACTCTGACAAGTCCTGCCTCAAAATCTACCGTGATAAAGAACCGTGTTTCTTCCTCCTTTACACCATCTGCATTTAGAAATTGCGGCGTTTTGATCACAGGGACCTCGTCAAATTCGCCATTTTGGTTTTGCTCCTACCCGACCTCAGTTCCAATTCCCTACTAACTTGTTCTCAAACTACAATTCAGTTTTTAACAAGTTCACTTTTAGTCGAATTTCGCAATATTTTTATAATTTCGCAATATTATTGATAATGGCTTGCGGATCCCAACATTTCTGAAAATCGCCGAGGGCCTAATATTTTGGGTGATACTGCTCGGAATAGCAGTGAGTCACGCGCTTCCTTCGCTGACCGTGTCTATCGTCTGAACACCTGGGCCGGTACGTCACCGAACTTTCACCTATTAACAATAGACTGCGCGACCCTTCTGTTGTCCCTTTCAAAGCTTCACTATTTATTACTCTTTCTGTCACTTTTATTTTTATCTCCTAAATTCCTATCCTGAGACTATATTTTTCATTCCCGGTTCTCTAACTTTCGACTGTTCGAAATTTTCTCCCTTTAATTTTCCTCACACGGTTTCTTTTCAACACTTCCTGAAAAGTCGAAACACATACGCCAAAAGGCATAATTTATAGGTGTGCCAATTGGAATGTAAAAAAAAGAAAAAAAACAGCCTAACGGATATTGTAGAAAGATTACCAA
>JAUESI010000033.1:614173-631999 GCA_032275145.1 Synergus laeviventris | reverse complement strand
GGAAGAATTTTCAGAGTAAATTACATATATTTTATGAAATCGAAGTGAAAAATATATATATTTCTTGTGGATCACCTCCGTTGAATCTGGTTGAATCGTTGTTCGTCACGGGTGGTCACGGCCCACTGGCCAGACACGGCGACCACGGCGTTGGGTTGGATGGATGGATCAGGTCAGGTTGGATCATTGGATACGATTGGTTGAAGTGTGGGGGACTCACTATATTGGACGACTGGAGTGCCTGGAGCGCCTGGAGTGTATAATGTATATTCTCTGGGTATATGCAGAGTATATATAAATATATATATATATATATATATTTATCTGCAATGAAGAATCATTCTGCGAATGCGAGTGCGCAAGTATGGTATTAGTTCTGACAGGTTCCGGAATTTAAAATTAAAAGTCATTTTTTTGTTTAATACTATATAAATAATCGTAACATTTAAAATATTTTCTATACATTTACATAAGAAAAAATCGGTGTAGAATGAACTTCATTTTTTATATTCGGTACATTCTAAACAATTTTACTTGTAACTATATAATTATAACTATAATTCAAAAATAAAAAACATCACTATCAATGTAATAGTTTTACAAGGTTTGGTGAGTTTACCTCTATTTCAAAGTAGGTATATAATATGTTACATATTCTCAAATATATATTATTTGTATAAAAAATAGTATTTATGTTCTATAATGAAAAATTAATTTCAGCAGTTTATTGTTTGCCTTTTTTCTCACTGCAATCTGTACAAAGAATGATTCCCCCTCCATTGTTCTATCGATCCTTTCTTCAAGAGTTAAGTATGCATATATATATATATGCATGTTTTTGAGCTTTGAGCTGTACTATCACTGATATATAATATATATCAGTGTGTACTATACATTTGCGACCGAAAAAGCCGCGCGGAAGACGAAAGTCCAATAAATGAGTCCAAAGTCCACAACTCCACACATAAGTAAATACCCTTTTGAGTTCAATGTTCATATTTTATTGAATTGTGTTATAGCTTAGCAGTCTCTGGTGCTCTGGTATCTGGCATCTGGCTCTATTCTTCTACTAAACTTGGCGAAAGAAGAACCAATTTTTACTCTAAAAATGTTGAAGGTAAGTCTTTCTCACTTCTTTTTATTCTATAATCTTTTTTATTTAGTACGCCCATTAATACTATAACTTTACAACTTGTTGCACATTTCAATTGTTTCTAAATCAGCAAAAGAAAATCGACTAACTTTTTGGAATATGTGTTCAGTTTTTTTTTGAAGTTGAAATATTAAGTTGAAAATAAAATAAAATGAAAAAAATAAATTTTCAAACCAAATAATGTTATTTTATATTCTGATTTTACGACTGTTTAGATAGCTGTTGAAGTTTTGCTAAGAATTGTTTTATCTTTAAGAGTTACAATATTTGTAGGTTAGGTTCAATTAAAATTATTTTTTTAATACTATAGTATGCATATAATCAGAAATTTCGTAAGACATTATATGTATACAGATTTAAAAAATTGCAAGTATATTAAATTCAGTTTCTTTATACTCACTCTAATATATTGAAAAATTGACGTCGGTTGCAATGAGATTACGGAACGATAAATAATACATGTGTTATCGCCTTGCTAAAAAAATAACTCACAAGCTCTCGCATCTCATTAAATTATAAATTAGATTGCAAAATTAATTTCCATATGGATTCAAGATGTGAAAAAAATTGTCCGTCTAAAAAATACCCCTACTGCTTTTTCACGTTTTTTTACAATTAATTCATTACATTAAATTTTCATTTGTTCCTTGATCACTATACTATTGTTCACTTAATTGATATATATTGCAAGTGGTGCCTATAGTATAAATAAAAATTAATCTTTTCAGAACGTTGTTACTATGGTGACCGGGGGAGCTTCCGGTCTTGGTCGTGGAACTGTTGAGAGATTCGTTAAACAAGGTGCTAAAGTTGTTATAGCCGACTTGCCTAATTCTCAAGGTGCTTCGGTCGCTTCAAGTCTTGGAGATTCAACGGTTTTTACACCAATGGATGTAAGATTTTAAAATGATCAATCCCATAGAAATTCTGGAAGTCCCATTTTCAAGTTTCAATTTGAATGATTGGCATAAAAATCCTAAAATCTTGATTATCATCGAAATAAGTTTGGAAAAAATCTATAACGGTTTTAATTGTGAATGTTTGACAGGTGACATCTGAGGCAGACGTGCAAAAGGCTCTCGACGTAGCAAAAGAAAAATTTGGAAAGTTGGATGTTTTGATTAACGCCGCTGGTATCGCCGTTGCCTTCAAAGTCTATAATTTTAACAAAAATAAGCCTCATCGTCTCGAGGATTTCCAAAACGTTGTAAACGTAAACCTCATAGGTAGCTTTAACGTCATCAGATTGGCAGTTGGATTGATGGGCGTTAATAGTCCAAACGAAGACGGACAACGAGGTGTCATAATCAACACCGCCAGTGTAGCAGCCTTCGAAGGACAAATTGGACAAGTAGCTTACTCTGCAAGTAAAGCAGGAGTGATCGGCATGACTATACCTCTTGCTCGCGATTTGTCTACTCAAGGAATCCGAGTTTGCACGATTGCACCAGGTCTCTTTGATACTCCAATGCTTCAAGCTTTGCCACAGAAAGTTCGTGATTTCTTGGCGCAGACGATTCCATTCCCTCAAAGATTAGGAAAACCTGACGAATATGCACATCTGTGCCAATCGATCGTTGAAAATCCATTACTGAACGGAGAAGTCATTCGTCTGGATGGATGTTTGCGTATGCAGGCTTAAAGTGTTGAATGAATCTCATAAAGAAGTAATAAATGAAATAAAATTGAAAGCATGATCCCGAGAGCATGATCAGTTAAAACTGACATGCATCCTGGCGATTCGTTACTGTTATTTCCTGAGTTTAATACTCAGTTTCAATTTATACAAGGAGTCTTTTTGAATAAAAGAATATTTTCATTTTCCATGCAACATCCTTGTAATTCTCTATAATTTACATGAACGACGCAATTTCCGCTAATACAGGTATCGACGAGTCGCTTTTTTACCCTATGGCTGTACATAATTGTTTTTGTAAATCTGTTGCAAAAACCGCAACTTACTTAGGTAGTTACTGGAGTTAATGCCTAGCAAAATTGTGTACATAATAATATCAACATAAAAATATCCAGTTGTCGGTATAGGAATGTTAGTCTTTTTTCGGAATGACCTCAGGAGAATTCCAAAATTCCAATAGGTGTTGGAACTTGTTCCGATGACTTATTGGAAGGGCCCATTTCTCTGATAAGGCAGGACAGTCGTTTTCTCCGAGGTTTAGTCAATCCTAGGCATTAGACTCTTTTAGGCTCTGAAGTTTTTCCAACTGATCCGGCTGGAGCTCGTCGGGGATGCTCGCTCTACCACCTACAATCATCTTGTTGGGGGTGATGTCAGGAACTTCTGCAACTTCTAGTTCGGGTTCTGGTTCAAGTTCAGGTTCGACAGCTCGTGGTGGTAGCGATTGAGAATTTTCAGTAGTGCTAGGGCCAGATATAGATTCTGCTCCGTCACTACCAGAACTACTACTAACCGGAAAAGGACCTGAGTCAGCTGGCAAATCGTCGACCTTTTCCTCAACTTCCTCTAATTCTGGTGATTTCGGTATTTCAGGTTTTACTTCCTTATCTACTTCTTCTTTAGTTTCACTCTTTTCGGTAGCTTCATCCGTTGGAGGATAATCCACTTTAGGCGCTTCTTCTGTTTTTTGTTCGTCCTCTGCAGTTTCCTCGTTCCCTGGAAAAGGGTGTTCAATCTCTTCCATTGGTGTCGCTGCAGTGATAACGATTTGTGCAACTCCAAGTCCAAAGCTGTTTGGCTCTTGCTGTTTTTTAGGTTCTTTCTTTTTGACCTTATGCTGAAAAATGTTTAATCACCAGTTTAATTAATTATATCAAGTCAATTTAATATCACTTTAATTTTAGTTAGTACCTCGATGTAAGTATAATTTTATTGCAGTCTATTTAACTTACTTCAACTCCTAAACTAGGTTCCTCTTTAGCTTCCTCTACTGAGCCGCATTAAAAACACAAGAGGATGTATAATAATTGGAAGAAAAATGCATGTGAAACATTTTCGTATCCATGATAACATTTTTAATGAGTTATAGTCCCTTTGGATATTAAATATCTATTTAGTATCAATGATTCAGAATTTAAGAACTCACCCATTATTCCAGGGGCTTCGACTTTTTCATCGCCGTCAAATTGCATGACGTATTGCTCTTTTTGATCCCTCGTGAGATTGATTGCAAAGCCAGATTTGTCACTCACAAAAACTGGCCTGTTGCCTCCTGAATCTGCAAAAAATAATTTATAAGAAACAAAAAAAATTAAGTAATTGGAAGAATCTTTGGTTTTGGAATACTTGCCATTGAATTCCGAGTTTTCGAATTCATCAGTTAACAGATAACCCGGAACTTCAGGTGGTGTGTGTTCAGGAGGAGGTGCTAAGCTAGGTGGTGTTATATCCTCCTAAATAAATAATGAATACAGTGTAAGAAACTGAATCAATACATCAAATTAACGATATTAACAATTTTCGTTAAATAGACTTTTTAAACCTCTAATTCTGATAAAGGCGATCCATCTGAAGCGCAGGGTTCTACGACAAGAGATGGAAATAGGCCTCTTTGATCTCGTAATTCTCCTTCCCACCATCCATCGTCCACATCGTGGGGTTCTTTCCTCAGTATTTTGATGATCTCTCCTTCGATAAATGTGAGCTCTTCGTCACAAGTAGCATCGTAATCATATAGAGCAATGCAGAATTCTTCCGTACCTAATAAATAATTTTGGTTAATAAATAAGTAAAAAAAAGAAGTTAATTCTAGAAAAAATTAATTACCTGTATGGTTTTGTACAACCGAATCTTTAGTAACTGCCTGTATGTGTGCATCAGGGTCGACAGCATCGTGATCATCAATCGTGTAATCTACCGAAGAGAAGGAAATTTGCTGAACTAAACCGGGTCCATGAGAAGTGAGACTACTTTGTGGGTCAGGTTCTCTTTCAACATCAAGATAATTTTGAGGGACAAATCCCTCTTCGCCTCTATAATTTCGAGCCCTTAACCATCCATCTCCATCACCTTCGCCCACCACTTCCAATTGTTCGCTTTCAACTATGGTCAATTCATCCGGATTTTGTGCCTGGAAGAGAAATGATAATTTTATTTTCAATATATGGAGTTAAATCAAATCAAATTAACTCAAATTACTTACAGCGTATGAATAAAGAGCTGTGCACTTGAAAATTTGTTCATTAGAAGGCACCTCGGCTGTTTCCTGTACTGTAGTTGATTCATCTTCATCCAATTTGCTCCAATCTAAATTCGCTGGATCATCCCAACCAGCGGTCAGATCTTCTATTCGCTGTTTTTCTTGTTCAAGCAAAGCTGAGAAAATCAAAATTTTATAATTAGTTTTTTAATTTTAGATAAATTTGTAACTATTTAAAATGACAATACAATGTTTTACCATCAACTTCTTCGCTATCGTGTCTTTGTCTGTCATCACCGGAATCATCTTCTTGCTGCTCAGTACTACGCATACTTCCGGGCCTTTCTACTGTTGTCAAATCACTTCCACCGTCGCCGTCGCTATCGTAGAATGAATCCGAAGACGGGTGTTCCTTAAAATAACAATTATTCAATTATGCAATAAAAAGTAAAAAGAATAGTTTTTTCTCAGTTAGAAATTTAAAAAATTTGGTATTTCGTTTCTGAATTTCTGTGATTTTCTTTCCAGAATGGAAATTCAATTTTTTAATTTAATGTTGAGTCTCCTATTTACATTCTTATATATTCAAGTGTCCCAGCTTGTATCTCTTTTTAACTCTACGACCCCACAAAGATTTGATGTTAAAAGTACAATAATAGTTTCTATTCAATTTCAGCATTGTTTCCCAGTCTATTGGTTTACCAACATCTGTTCGATATTTACCGCAGTACCGGAAACGTCTGTGCGTACAGAAAGGGAACTGGCTGACCGTGGTATATCATGAACGCTCAGCGTTTCAATTTCTTGCATAAATTCTTCCACGTTAACTGCAATCAACCAAATTTCATTAGATCGTAGAATTATAAATTAAAATTAATTTAAACTTTAGTTTTAGATAAACGACTTTGAATGAAAATTAAAAAAAGATTGGGTACCTCCTCCATTTCGGAGGCACTCTAGTCTAGCCTCTGCCTTCATCTTCGCTGTCTGAAATGTACAAATTTTGAAATTTATTACATCAAAAACTTGAGTTAACTTTCAAAATTATATCAAATTCTTTAAAGTGAGTCATACCTCGGCACGTCGTACATTGTGTCTCATTTCATCTATCTTGGTATCAATATCTGGGCCATTTGGATCATTGGGGTCGGTCTGGAATTAAAAGTTAAGATTTCAATTTGTAACTTTCAAATATAGTTATCGTTTTAAAAATTCTTTACCTTTTGACCTGATTCCTTAAGTGATTGAAGAAGTTGCAGTTTTCGGCTATTTTCTCTAATACTGCCTACTTCTCGAGCTATTCTAGTTGCCCAACGACGAGCTTCTTTTCCTAAAGATGATTCAGCTGAATGATCGGCCGTTACTCTACAAATTTTATAAAACTTATTTAAAAACATTGTAAAGATTTAAAAAATTGAAAATTGAACTTTAGAGTAGAATTTACCTGTCTACAGGATCGTTGTCACATGGCTCATAATCATATTGGATGTGTTGTTTTAAAACTGGGTAATACAAGCAACAACATTTAATGTTATACTCTCGAGTTAGCTGAAAATGAATTGGTAGTCATACCTCATTAATTCCTTTTTCTAGTAATTCTAAAATAAATATTAATAGCTCCCATTAAAATATAAATTAGCTATTTGATAATAGATTTTCAAACCTGTTGTGCCTGATCGCGAATTTTTCCGTAACTGTTTTGCGTTGCCAAACAAGTTAAAAGCTCAGTTCGACCCATAAGCGTTAAATATTCAGCTACCTTGTCGTAAACTCCTTGCTCTAAATACTAATTACAAGAAATTTAAATTAGACATATTAAAAATTGCTTTATTAGTTACACCTGGTTACACATTGAATACGAAAAAATAGAAAATAATATTGTAGGGCGTTAATTTTGTATAATGGAATAGAAATCTTAAATTAATTATATTAATAATTAATTTGTTATATAAAAAATAAATTTACCTGCATCGTGTTTTGTAAGTCTATTGCGAAATATCTATTCTGATGCGCATTGGCAGAAGCGAGACTGAGCAAGTAATCATTACGAGCTCCCGTTGATTTTTCTTCTAAAGCGTCTCGTTTTGAGCTCACCTAAAAGAAATGTCACAAAATTGGCACAAAAGTGGCTAAAATTGCATCTACTTAAGAAGAAGAAAGTTCTGCCTGATAAATTACAAAATAAGTCCATTTTCACCTTTGCACTGTTCTTCTGGAGTGACGTTATTGATTGGAAAAAAGATCCCTTTTTTTTCTTGAGCCTGAAAAGTAAATTTAAATTCTTATAGATTTTTTAACTACGTTCTAATATTAAAAGCTATTATTTAGAGGATTTTTTAAAAGATTAAAACATTTCTATCAAAATTGTAGTCGATTTTACTGACTTTTCCTCGATATCCTTTGCTTTGTCACGAACATCGTGAGCACTATGTTCTTCATCGAAGTACAACTTCTTCGTTTTGTCCACATCTTGCACACATGTTTGCAGCTCCTTTTGTACTATCATTAATTGGTCAATCGCCTGCAAAACAAATAAGTTTTTAAAAATAAATTTACGATCTTGAAATATAGTTTCGAATTTCAAATCCCTGAATCTTCATTCTCCAATTCAATAATATGTGTAATTAAATTGTGATATGATTCATTTTATCTTTGACAATACTTCTTTTAGTTCTCATTTAATTACCATACTTTTTTTTGAAATTGTATAACTGATGGAAGTATTAGTGATGATACCTTTTTGGAAATCTGGAGCTTGTGCATCCTCAAAACCTTGGCATCGTCTGCAATTTGTTGCTGGAAAACTTCCACAGCAGCCAGGCGAGCCCGTGCAAGCTTCTCATTCTCCTCCAGGACCGTTCTCCACACGTTCCACATATTCCTAAAATTGATGTCGTTGAATGTGGTTTTCTGACTCACGAATCTATGTAGACTGTCGGGTACTTATAGTGTAGGTATACAAATTGGGTGTGTGTGTGTATCTTGATTAAGGCCTTATACCATTTTTCTTCGGCTCCATCAATCTTCAGGTCTGGAATGTTTGGTATCTTCTTATTTAGGTAAGCTGAGGATATCTTCAACAGAGCCTAAAAAACAAATCAAAAATTAATATCTCTCTTTCTGAATTTTATACAGTGGGACTATTTTTACTAGAAACTTACCTCTGAATAGGACTTTTCAATGGCTGACTTTTTTATGGTGAAATTACTGAAAGAATAGCCAACATTTGGTTTTCTAGAAGGCAAAATATGGTCGATTTATAACATCTATAGTGATCTATAGATGTTAAATTTCCATTTGTCATTCTAGTTGTTTTAAATTAATTTATTATAATTATGCATTAATAATAATAATTTTTTTTAATTTGCAAGCTCTGTTCTGAGCTTTCATGAAAATATAAATTGTAACGCCTGAAAAAATGGTTTTCTCGTATAGTACATAAGACTGCGATGTATTTTTCAGACAGTGCATAAACTAGAAAATGTACTTTAAAGTTAAAGGGTCGAGCATCATATTGGAAAGAGCTGTTAATGGTGAATGGATTAAAGAAAATGAGCGTTTTTATACATTTTTCATTTCAAATAAAAAAAAATGTGTAAAAAATTTATGCTACTAATGAATTAGACATTTTTCAACATAAGTAATAATATCAAAGGACCGAAGTAAAAAATAACCTCTTATATATAGGCGACATTCGACTTTCTTATTCACTGTCCACTTTAATTTCTTAAAACAATTTCGGTCTACTTATTGTTAGAAGATTCCGGATGAAACTATGCGATTTTAACCACCTTTTCCTTGGTGCGCAAGACGTTTTATATATTTAAATATAAAGTTGATTTAACGATCTTTGAAACCTGCAGTGACTGCGTTGACTTCGTATTCCAGATTATACTTAAAAATGGATTCTTTCTTTCTTCTTTAGGTTTTATTTCACAAATTATTGTATGACCTTTTTTTTAAAGAATAATATTGCATATATTTGTTTATAGCTAGTGAATTTCGATTTCTCAAATTTCTTAATTTCAAAATTAGTTTTACATAAAAGTATCTAATAAAAATCTAGATAATTTTAAAAGGCTAATAACATATTTGATAATATTTTCTAATTACTTAAATAGAAAATTTTTTTTTAGAAAACATTTTATGTCGGTTGTAAGGGCCTTTCAAAACTCAGCGCATCGTGTAAGTATAACGCGCAATGCACTTGGTCGTTCGATCATCATCCCCATTCCCATCACCCGCCCCCACCGGCCCCACCACCCCGAATCCACCGCCACCGCCCCTGTCCATGTACTGAAGTCGGTCTATTTCGTGTACGTTATGTATGTAACTTTTTAATTTACGTAAAGCTTAATTCAATTTCTGCTATACAAGCCAATTACGTATTATCTATTATTACATATAATTTAAATTCAATTATACGATTTTGGAAAAAAATATTTCAAAAGAAAATTACATATGCGTATACTAAGTTTCATGTAAAGACCGATATTCATAATGTGTAGGTCGACGGTCATGATTTATATATATGATAATAGACATGTCTATTTGATAACGCAAAACATTTTTCATATCTAATTGAAAAATTAATATCCCTTACAAGAATAAAAATATTATTTTCTCGTTACTTTCGTCTAAAGGGCACTACAATTTAAAACAATTTTGTGGAAAAATAGATAAATGAATCATTTTTAGCAGAATTTTAGATAAATTGCTATTTCAATTAAATTATTTTTTAAAATATTAAATATTTTTATACTGCTTTCAGAAAAACTTGGTTTATAAATTGAGATCTCACCGGATATCCTCCAACAGGTCGCACTCGTGTTGATTCTTGGCCTGCAATTTCGCGGTCTGCTCTGCGTGTACATTTTTGAGGAACTTTGCATAATTTCCCTGCAAGGAAAAAAAAACGATAAAATTGAGTTAGGATTAATTTTACGGGCTCTCTTTTAATTATCAGTTCCATTTTATACAAATTGGTACTAGACAATTTTCAACTACACAATTCGGTTTCAACTTTCCGTTAAAATATCTTGAGTGTATAGAATTTGTTATTTCAGACATATAGAGTTGAGAAGGATTAGAAAATTGGAAAAAAATGATGATAAATTTATATGTAGGAGTAAGATGACCAGAATTCCTGGAGTGGATAAAATAAAATAAGAGAAAAAAGAAAATCGATCGCAAAAGGACCTCTACAAGTCTATGCATGTGCAGAGAAAGGTTCGATGATCGTGCACCGAGTTGGTAGGAATCAGTGCAGGAACGAATTAGGAGGACAAAGCAAAAAAAAGTTTAAGGTTTCATGAACTTTTTTAAGGATTAAATTATTAATCTGATTCTAAAGCTCGTATCCTCTTTCCATTACTGTACATTTTTTACAAATATTCATTTCATCCTGCTGGACTATTTCATATCCATTTGGACTATTTTCTTTTTTATCAATTTAGTTTCTTGCCCTTGTAAAACTCGCCCTTGATAGATCAGCGAAAAGTTCCCTACTCAGCGAAAATTTTCGCGGCTCTAAATAAATCGGGTCAGCTGCGTTGTTTCTCATATTATTATGTGCCAATGGAAAAAATTGGATATCAGCCTCTTGTCTTCCACTTCACGTTCCACGACGTTTCACTCCAGGAAAAAATTTAGTAAACAAATTTATTAGATCAATTTTCTGTGAATAATAAGTCCGTATAAGCATATCTAAACTGAACTGTTGTTAATAATAAATCGATTGTCTTTATAGGAATGTCTAGTCCACTTGCTAAAGGTTAAATGATAATATTTTCCAGAGCCATCCTATATCTGTAAAAAAAATCCTATCACTCTCGTGGAGTAAATAAAAAAAAATCTCGATTCGCAAAATTATAAATCATTCTAGTTCCCAAAAAGTCAAAAACTAATCAGAGTAATGAAGCTGCTGCCAGGATGAATTTTTGATCGAAATCTAGGTCTCTGTTAAGTAGGGCAGTTTGAAAGGTGGCCGATGGTCCTCGGGTAAAGGACGATTGGTAGCCGAAATCGTTCGTATGAGATCGTGACGACGGGAATTGATCGACCGTTCAGGATCGACTTTTTTTTAGGCATTTATTCAACTGAGTCGCTAATTTAATATATTGAAGGGGAATTCAGAAAAAAAATGTCATTGATAAACACACCCGATTCTTGGAATTTATAAATTACAGGTTTCGAGCGCGTTTAACTTGGAGAAAGTGGAAATGGTCCTGAAAGATGGTTTCACCCGGAGAATGCTTCACTTACTTTTCTTGGAGGTGGTTGCATGCTGCAGGAGCTGCTTCGCAGCCTCACGAGTCGAGCCGGTGCCTGCTTTTTATTTAAAAAATACGCTTACTACCAGCGAACCTGTAAGCTACTGTTATCTTGCCCTCGACTTCGTGTATTTATTGATCGTTGCGGCGCCTGCGTTTCTCCAAGCTTGTTCAAAAATACAATCGGGGGTAGGGTGTCGCTAGATCTCTGCTCCGACCACCCCTATCTCTGTCGATACTGTCGACGGGTTGTGCGAGCATAACGAATATCAGGGAAATTCAATTGACCCAATCGACCGAAACAAACAACTTTTATCGACTGACATGGTCCTAATTTCTTTTCTTAATACTTTTTGCAACTTTCCCAGAGAGGTGGTTGCAATCGTTGATTATTTATATATTTAAGTTTGCGAGCATATAGAAGATTATGGACTGCTTAATATTTCAGTTTTAGAAATCAACTGAATTAAGATCATTTCTAATTTTTCCCATTATTCTCATCAGTAAAGTAAGATTAAAAAAAAGAAACTTTAAGCACTGATGTGAAATTGACCTGTGAATTACAAATTAATAAATACACAAAACTCAAAATTCTTATCTGATCCTGCATAAGTTGAAAAACTAACTTACAAACCAGAAAAAAAAGATACTTGTTAAGTCAAACTATTTAAGGATATTTTACTTCTATTACATAAACCAATACAAACTAATGACAGATTATTTGTTCATATTCGATTTTATTTAAAGATACAAAATCATCAACTGCGTCAAAAATTTTACAGAGCGATAAGACTTGTGTTTCGCAAATTGACAAGTAAGCAAAAATTACTCGAATAGTACTTTCATCAAATTTATAAGGATCAGAGCGCACTCAAATCAAGATCTGCGTTTCTCTCCTCGAAACCGGAGTAAGACGCTGTTAATACTTTTAATAAATCTCGTGAAGTAGACAGCCGCTTGAGAGTATGCAATTCGAAAAGAGAGGCTTAACTTTTATGACACTTCGTCGGGCGGCGCCACGCCAATCTCAGAATCAGAAGGTAATCCCACCGCGCCATCGCCATCAACATCGTGTCCCATCGGGGGTGAAGCTTCTGGCTGAGGGACTGGTTCTGCAGCATGCAAGAGAGCAATTGCATTTATCGGATTTCCACCCGCGTCTAACACTGGATCCGCAGTCGCCTCTGCCAAATTTGTAACAGATTTTGACTTAACGCACTGAAAATCGACATGCCGACTCTTAGCCTCTTCTTTCTCCCAAGACATGTGGATAAAAGGTCTCTGGACGTAATTATAAATCACTTCCTCGCGACCTCCAGCTCTTTTCTTCACTTTTTCCTTGTAGGTTGGGTAACCTTCAATTCCTAAGCGAATTTTTTTCAGGCCTCGTTCTTTCATTACCTGCTTAGCTACGTCTCGGTTTTCTATGTACTTGAAAAATCTGTACATCGCCGTACTATTCACAGCTGCAAATAAAGATAGTTTAAAGATTATTATACTTTTGTTCATATATATAATTTTAGTAAGTCAAGATTGTTAGGAAAGAGGATTTGAGATGACGCACTTTGTGAATATTCTTCACCCATTTGTGGAGGGTATTCCTCATCCCAATCTACAACGTCGTCTTCGAGTAAAACTACTATATGACATTCTCGGTCTCCTCTGCGAGCACTGTTTACCATCAAGGGTAGAATTAAATCTTCAAGGAAGACTTCAAATTGACATCTAGCTCCTTCATTAGATAACTCGTGCAGTAATCCTCCTGTAACAATAGAAACCTTAAGTCCACGACTTGATATTATTAAATTAAAAGTATTTAGTTTATAGGTTTGCACTTACTCAAATTTTGGCACTTGACAGTGCTCGCGTCAAAGGGAACGAGAAGATAATCGCAGGCTTCTCGTAACTCTTGAACAGTTACAGTTGGTGGACATCGAATAACTCCACCCTTATAATACTCGAGGATAGCTCTAAAAACCATTGCTGATATGCCATCTGCAACTTCGTATTCGCCACGCTCATTAGGCTGTGCAAATTCAATCCCGGAACTAAACATCCGACCTAGCATAGTGTTTGGGTGGGCTGTGAATAGTGCTGGATCAATGATAAATCTACAGGTAAAAAATAAATGTGTTAATAAAAGTCGACACATTTTCTTGTACAAAAAAAATCCTTAAAGTTTCAAAATAAAACTTTGTAAGCTAATTTTCAAATATTTAGTTTGATATTTAACATATTTATCATCTTTAATTTTTCAGTCCTATAATTTAATTACACACTTAAGTCAGCTTAAGTATTTTAAATTAAATATTTTTTAATAACTTGCCGTGTATTATCGACAATAAGAGTAATTCTTTCGTCGCTAACTTGCTGATGGCTCATGCCGATCGTGGATCCTGCTAATGAACAGCTCTCTCTATTCTGACTTTGCAGATTTTTCCCAATTCCAACGCCTGTACGGAGTCTAAAAAATACTCAATCTTGAGCACATTCTCAAAAAATAATGTCAAATTTTAAACATCATTTTATATATTAATTTACTCTTCATTTTACTTTCAAAACACAAGAAAAGGGAATGCAAGGGAAAATGAGTCCTATTTTATCTTAATATGTCTTAAAATATAAAAGCCTCGATTATTGTTAAAGAGCTTTGCGAAAAAATTGATGA
Organism: Synergus laeviventris; assembly: GCA_032275145.1. NCBI lineage: Eukaryota > Metazoa > Arthropoda > Insecta > Hymenoptera > Cynipidae > Synergus > Synergus laeviventris. The sequence continues at coordinate 617,791 of JAUESI010000033.1, read as the reverse complement.
AGTGGTTGCGAGTGAAGAGATGTATTAAAACTTTGTATATTACCTTTATTAAACCGGGTTTTCTCATGAAAGGATACACTCTCTCTTCCAGGTCTTATTATAGTAAAGAACTAACAATAAGTGCCACAGGAAAAGAACGAGACATATAAGCCTCTCGAATATCTATCTACTTACTACTTCATATTATCGATTTCTTTATTATTGAAGTTCAAAGAAACCATAAATGTAGCAAGGTTCATTGGGCTATTACCTAGGCCTCTTGTGGAACGAATTCTAAGAAACATATCCTCCTATATCTTTCTTTGAAGATAAAAACTCGATAAAAAAATATGAGCTGAGATAACTAGCTGCTTTAATTGAAAATGTTGAAGATTTTTTTTAACTTGATGGGCGTAAATCAGTCAGTCGCGTGTCTTTTTTATGAAAGGAATGATGTTTTACCTGTTTTGTTGAACTAAATTTGTGCTTTGTCTGCTTGTATCGAAGGAATGACAATGTTCTTCGATGCTCCCATCCCTCTCAACCAGACAAGATTTTGGTTTGGATGAACCACCACAACTACATGCAAAACAACCACATTTCCTTACTAACTTGCCAGCTAAAATCAAGCATTATGGGATATCTACATATCCTAAAATGTTCGATGGTTCATTAAACTCTTTGGAAATTGATTTCAAATCTGACTAACAAATTCTACACCACTTGTAATCTTACTTAACTTCCAAAGAGTCAAAAAATGAGAATAAGTCATAAATTCAATGAATTCTAATTTGTTCTTAATAGATTAAATAATAGTCTCACAGAATAAGAGATACTCTTCAAAATTAGAATAAAACCGTTGGTATACAAAATTCTAGACTCTATCCAATTGATGCTGTATTCTAACATTTTTTTGTACATATATTTTCTTATAATTATAAATTATAAAATGCTTATATATATATATATATATATATATAAAATTAGTTGTATTCAATAAACTACTTAGGATAAACAAAATTATGCTAATATTGTATATAATATAACAGATAGCTGAAACCATCACATAAGCTAAATTTTAAAACTCACCTGAATTCAGAAAATCACTTCTTAAAGAAAAAAAATATAACAACATACAAGAGCTCATAATACAAATAGATTTAATTTAAAAATATTCTTAGTTAACGTGCTATATATTATAATTCTGTAAAAATATTAATCACATGAAATGAAATAAGCATGAATGAAAAGCAAAGATAAATATATTTATCTAATAAATATTACATTAATAATCATAAATTATCGTGTTTATAGAAGTTGGGAAAAATAGGTCAATAAAAAAAAATATTTAAGTAAGTTTATAAAATATATGTGTTAAAAAAGGATACATCTAGACGTTGTATTATTTCTTACTATTAAAAATTGAAGAATTTATAAAAAATTAAGGACGAAATAAACGTTGATTTTGAAATTAATTGCGCCATGCTTAAAGTTATAAAATATTTTTTTTTAATTCTGAGGACATGCACAATGTGAAACTACATTTTTATAAAGAGATGAAATTTAACATATCTGTTTTTATAAGAAAATAAAAAAAATAAAAATATATATATAGACTACATAGTATATGTAATTGTATTAATTCTGACCTCAACCTGTTTTTGTATGCCGGAAGTCGTCCGCGTCCATCAGTCTCTTTGCAATCCGTCTCTGTATCGCTGCTGCTGTCTTGCATATAGTTCAGACGTTCGATTGAATATGACATGTCAAGCCTACTGAAAAAGAAAGATTTGCCAAACTAATTTTTAAATTGTTTTCAGAAGAAAACATGTCAGTTATTTTTGTAAAAGTATTTAGCAATAAGTTCGTAATCGAATCTTAACTGGTGCGGAATATAATTTTGAAAGATTTCAAATTTATTAAAAATTCAAATTTGAGATCTTTAACATCACCAAAACATCACCTATACATATATGTATAATTTTTAAATGTCTGACGTCACCACCTAACCTTAAAATGGGCAATAATCAAGATAATCAATATCAGCTTATTTATACTTTTTATCTATAATATATTTTTTATAAAAAGTCATCAATAACATATTGACAGTTGTCACTTACAATATTTGTGGCTTCACTCACTGGAAAGAACTTATTAGCATGTTTGGAATTTCTTTTGTGTAATTACTGGAAAGGATGACATTTTTTCAATTGTATATCAATCGTATCAATTTTTTAATAACAGTATATAACTGTTGGCTTAAAATCTTTTATCACGAGAAATGTTTGTCACCAAAACTTCTACAAAAAACGTAGGTAGGTAGGTAGTCGCTATTCACAGATTATACAAAGCGCTTGATAATTAATTGTAAAAGTACAATTTTGAAATCACATCAACGTTTATTTCGTTTCATGACACAAAACAATGCTTCTGATGACAGGCGGAATACGGAAAGAAAGAACTGTCAATTTGGCATGAGATTTTTTTATTCATGTAATACTGTAAATACAGTAAACCGACACACTGCAAGTACGCTGGGACCTGGGTACGCACTTAGCACAGCACTATATGAACTTATGCAGTTGCAGTAATCAGTATTAGGGTTATCAGGCTGAGCTGATCTGATCACAGGCCACAGCTGATCAGGCAGTCAGCCGAGTTAGCGTTGGCGCAGTCAGGGTGCAGTTGCAGTCCCATCACTCCCATCCCATGGCAGATAAAAGGGATAAAAGCAGGGAAAACACTAGAACTTCAGCCAAAGATACAGTTTCTTAGGGGCTTAGGGCTACTAGAAGGATATCATTGAGTAAGATTCTAGTGTTTTCTGCTTTCATCCACACATTTCATCTACCATGCGAATATGGGCAGAGAATACTGCTATCTCTCGCGCTCTCATAGTTTTGCATAAAAACGCAATGCATTTCAGATCCATATCCATGAGACGCTAGCCGCTAGCGGCCAGCCAAGGGCCTAGGGTGGGGAAACCGACTTGAAAAATGGTCGTTTTACGGAATAATTCGCCTAAATTCGCGCCTAGGACAGGGTCTGTCCACATTGCCTTACTGATAAGTCCAGACACGAGACTTGACAGCCAATGGGAGAATACCTTCAGCTAACCTTTAGAAAATAAAAAGCTAAAGGTGTTCTCCAATTGGCTGTTTATTTGACGTTTTGCGTTTAGCGCCCACAGGATTTCACGGAACTGAAGTTTGAGTGGCTAAAAATTTTATATCAAGCCTTTTCAAAATGTTCAATTAGTAAATGTATTATAAAACTATTATAGCTATGACCGTGTTATAGCTCATAGGTATGTTAATATTGCTGATCCTTTTTTACCTGTTTAATAATTTAAAAAACTATCATTTATCAAGCAAACAGTGTTGTAGACTTGTCGGCGAATTAAACAATTAGGTTATGTTTACTTATATATGAAATGAGCGCAGTCGCCATCTTGAAAACGTAAATTAAATGTAAATAACTAAGCACCTAAATTACGTGCGTAATTTACATGTAAAAAACTACGTATATTACCTAAGGTAAATTACGTACGCAACCGGGACGCAACCACTGATATATATAATACACTGGATACAGGATTCAATGAAAAACGCTTGTGCCGACTTGAAGAGCCGCCATGTT
>JAUESI010000033.1:598366-614073 GCA_032275145.1 Synergus laeviventris | reverse complement strand
TGAAAACCACCTTACAGTAAATGCATTTTTAGTGCGTTTCCCTCACATTGCTATTTACAATACCGTGGTTCAAGGCCTATAGAATTTTCATAATACTGTATATATTCACTTTCTAAAACCCAAAAAATCCGTGAATTTATATCCCTTAAGAATGCACTTTAATTTTATTCAAAGGCCATTATCAGATTCACTCCTAGAGGATTATTATGCGGCCGCGTGCAGATAAACGACGACCGCTTTTGCCTGGATTTGAATCGTATTCTGGTCGCGGCACGCGTTTGAATCGAATATTCCGAACCAGACTTTCGACAATCGCGAACATTTTCTAGTAGGTAGAAACGTCGATGCGTCGACATGTACAATAAACGAGTTTTGTGCAAGTCTAGCTGATGTGTATATACTATATATATTATATATATTGTGACGTTGTATATTTTTTAAACCATGCACATAATATTAAATTCACCCGGTGGATTTCGCGTAGTAGAAAGGTTGAAAACACACAATAAACATTAATGGCTTTGGTTGAGATTTACTTAATTATAGTTGAAACCTCTGCCCTAAATCATATTCTTACCCAAGTTCTTAAGAGCCCGTTTATATATATAATCCTATAGTTCATCAATTACCCAAACAATATAACTAAACTTGGGAATTTTATATCTTTATTACAATAAGCCTGATCACCTTCTGTCTCTAGGCCTTAAGTTTTATTACGGTAAACCTTGCTCATTTAGAGCCCAAACTGTATTGCGATAATCCTTATAGTCTATGTATAGAACTTAAATTGTAGACCCTGCACTTTTCGGGTCCTGGGCCTCCGCCCCCACGTTCAAATTTGTAAATCTGTATATTACTTCCTTCAATAAATCTGACCTGTGACATCAGTCGAGTTAGTGATGTGCGATCCTAAGAAAAAGTATCGATTCTTTAAAACTGTCGATTCGATCCGAGTGCAAAGATCGGTCCAAAAAGTATCGATTAATTTTATTATATATATAGTAATATTATTTCTTCTTGGAATAACTACTAAACATGCATGTTTTACTAAAATGTAAACTAAAACATGATATTTTTTTGAAAATTCGTTTGGTAATTGGTATTTTATGCTGCAAAAAAAGAAAAAATTATTTTCCGGAACAGTAAATTATACTTTTCAATGTGTCTAATGTTTTTAAAACTTTTATTAAATCTTTATTTTAATTTGTAATCATCACCATAAATTCATAACATTTTCAAAACAATTATATAAAATTTAACCTTCGAGATTTAGAGGATTTCTTTTTCGTCTTTACAAGAACAATAAGTATCATATTTCTAATTTATATGGTGTTAACTAATTCAATCTTTATGTGCCGTAGATCATGTAGCCAATAATACTGTACAAACCTATAAGTAGAAAAATACTTCCACTACCTATGTATTAAAAATGACTCAATTTCAAAAACTTAGAATTACTGGTGTTTTGTAAAGAACCCCGCCGTACCATTTCTATGGGATTTTGGTTTTTGGTGAATTTGACAGATATTTTGAGATCATTATTAGCATTTTCAAATATCTCAAAGAATAACGCGAACATTGTACTGAGGTTCTTTAAAAATTAGTGCTATTTTTTATAAGTATATCTCTTTTGTCTGCTTTTTCATTTACACACTTCACACAATCACAAAATATATAGCGGATCGAAGTTCAATCCCATCGAAAAAAGTATCGACACACCGATGCATCGACTTGCGAAGAATAGAATCGAACTTTATAGAGTTTTTTTACATAGTAATTCACCATATTGTAGGCCTTGTGAAAATAGAAGACACGTATTTTTTGTATAAAAAATAAATAGTTTATAGGACTACGTAAACCACGTTTCTCTCTTATGGCCTTTAACATGTAAAATGACATTACTTTTTTCAACTGCAATTCTGCAATACAAGTTATAATTGAATTTTTTGAAATTTGAAGTATTTATTTACATAAGATTGAAAATTAATTTTATTATACTTTGATGTTTTAAAAATGTTATGTAATACAATAAAAATATATTGGACCTTACAAAAAAGGCTTTCTATATATATATAATATATATATATTCATTAACGGAAATTTGTATACACAACTTGTTTAATTGAGAATAGTTTTTTAAAGAAGAAAATGAAAGAGCTTTGCAACAAAAGCGTAACTCTATTATTTAACTTATACAAAAATAAAAAAATACGAGTTCTCTATTTTTCACAATGCTTATACGGTAACTTACTAAGTAAAAAATTCTAAAGTGTGTTTGTTTGGACCACCCTAATATATATATATATATATATGTATATATAAAAATGCATATGTAGATATATTTACAACACTTACAAATACACGCGCACATATTATATATTAGCATGTCTGTCAGTTACATTGGCTGACAGCAGGTCTCGTTTTTTCGTTTTCCTAGCTCAATATTATTCTCTATTCGTGTTCATTGCATATACCGTATGGTGGAAGATACGAAATTGATATTACTTCGGTGATGCACATCCGATTTTCTCTGTTATTGATGCCTCAATTGTCCTGTCGTTGGTGTCTATCAGAAGTTTCATTCGAATTACTTTTACCGGATGCTTTCAACGAAAATCCATTCTTGACATCTACCGAACGGGGTATGCCTGCAAAGGAAACATCTGTCTTCTTCAGTTGTAGCGTGTCCCTTCCATCACGATCGCTCTTAATTAAAACTTCAATTTCCATTTATTAAACACAATTCCCATATTACAGTAGATCTCATCCCTTGATTGCCTTTCAGGTAATAAAAGGTAATTAAGTGATTCAGGCAAAAAGTGTAGAATGTATAAAGAAATTTTAACTTGAACATTTCCTGACATTTAATACTGAGATCAGTAGTAATTTTCATATGTATAATTTAATTAGATTTCATTGGACTTTGTAAACGGTATTGTAGCTTATGCAATTTAATTCGACAAGAATTAATCAATTTCCATGTATTTTTATTCAATTTACAACCCATAATTCCATTAATCTCTGTGTAATGAAATGATAATCACTCAATTCGATTAATAATTTAATTTCATTTTGAGAGATAAAAATAGTAATAATCTGATTTAGATTACTCATACTGATTACGTCGTAATTCATTTGCCAATTCTCTACAATTTTCTGATATAATTCGATCTCAATCCAAATGATAAAACATTTGATTTATGAGTGGATTATGTACGCGATCGGACGTGGAAAATGCATTAAACTTTTATAAAACTAAACTTCTATGAAGCTCCTAAAATTCTGAACGAATACGTTATACTGTATTCAGATGGATAGACACGAATTTTCGTTTCTCTCCTTTGCCAAGACAGTTTTGATCTCTCGCATACGTCAAGTTCCTAGAATCGAAGCTTTAGAAACTCTGCCACACAACTTTCAAACTGTCAATAAACTTCAAATATATGATTAAGTAGTTCACATTTTTGTTATTTTTAGTTATACAGAAAAATTAAGATTTCTATTATGTTCCTTTATGTCTGGAAAAGAAAATGTTCTCTTTTATTTCTTCTCCATAGCATCTTTATATTCATGGACAAGATGAATATCGTCTTGAGATTTAATTTGTCTTCTGAAAGGGTGAATTAATTCACAAAGTGAAAGGAAAAAGAGAGATGGTCATCAGGAAGAAATTTAATTCTCTTTTTTCATCGGTTTTTGCAGGTTTTCTCTCAAGTGGACATACTATTCAGCATTGGTGGAAAATACTATACTGGCGAGCCAATCACTTACACTTATATGGAGGACAATATTTTTGAGACTCCCCACAATATCTCAGTGAAACTTCATCATCGAGTTGGCAAATTCGTCAAGTTGAGGCTTCATTTTGACGCGAGATGGATTATGATCAGCGAAGTCAATTTCGATTCTGGTAAGTTAATTTCAAAATATTGCTAAAAATATTTCTAAAAGAGCGGAATTATTGTTTCATATTTTACCCATTTGAGAAAGGAAATATTATTTAACTGGTAGGGAAGCGAATAAGATAATAGCAGGAGTTGTTTTCCCTCTTTTTCAAGCTGTGTTTGACATGATATGATTTGCGAAATTCATAACCAACTAGGCAGAAGGATGCTTCTTTTTTATTCATCTCTCTTTTTCGCGAATTCACTTTTTTCATTTCAATCCGATGCGAAAGGAGTTCCACCCTGCATCCGTCTGTCAATCATATAAAAATAAATCCCAATAGCCCAGATGCACGATAATTGACAATAGCTTATTGAAAATATGCCAGTGAAAGATTTAAATTATATATAACACTCGATTTATGGGAGACAGGAAGGAAAAATACACAGAGTGAGGAATAAATTCAAATATTCTTCATAGTCCTATCTATAGAGAGAATTTTGTTATCGGTCTATCGTAGCTTCCATAAATCACCTCTCCGGAAATTTGTAACTCACAAATATGAAACTGCAAAAAATACAATAAGTTAAAATTACTTTCAAATATAATAGGAAACTAACCAAAAGTACCAAAAATATCAATATCAATAGCACTTTCAAAATATCTTTAAAAATTCCTCAAGACAATAATATAAGTTTCGCGAATGAAAGAATTAAGGGGAAATTGAATAGGAAAAATATAAAGTCGATAAATTTGGCTTTCTTAAATACCAAAATTCGGGGATGTGAAAAAAAGGATCCTTGAATTAGTTATCTACATACATATAGAATTCTATTTGGCTCGTTAAATATTTTTTCATTATGTAAGTAGAGTGCAAATAAACGTCGTTGGTTGCAACCGTTTCGTAAAGCTTCATTACAGGATAATTGAATGTATAGCACCATGACGATATAAGCTGCGAAAACACGTCGATTAATGTGTATAGATGTATGTATGTGTGTATAAATACACATTGAAGAGAACCCTTTTGTACAGGCGATGAGAACGAAGCTTGAACACAGTGGGTTGCTAATGACCAGGCTGCAGCAATTCTGCTTTGTCCAGAGGCTATTTTCAACCCCACCTCGATTCTCCCACCCCATCTAACCTCTGACAGCACGACTGATAATTTTCTCCTGATGGATCTCGTTCACTTTGGATTCGATATCCCATGAATTTCAGTCTCTCCTGCGGTTCGATAAAATAGTTCTGTTATTTCAACTATACAGAAAGAACCGTATCCTGACGAGGACCATCAAAGAGGTGCTGCGCATATCCTAAAAAATACAGATCCCAGGGAATTATAAAAATTTTCCACCGATATTGGATCGTAACGATAAAAGAGGCGCGTTTATTTTTTATTTTCTTCGTATTCATGCATTTACGAAATTCACAGGGTCTAAAATATGTTTTAAATTTTGCATTAGACTTCTCTTCCCCTCTTACCTTTGCACACAGAATTCCAAAACACCTGTTTTAAATGACATTTAATATGAGATTTTAGTAAATTTATCCAAATGTTCAATCATTTCGTAAAGAAACTGCCAAGTGATTTGAAAGGGCTGCAAAAGAAAATTTTTCGCAATCATCTAAAATCTTTGAAATTTCTTCAAATCCCTTGACATTTTTTTAACCTCTAAATTCCTCTTCGTTTATCTTTTTATAAATTGTGTGCATGAGAGAAGGGTGGGGTACAAAAAAAGTATAGTTCCAAATTTAATTTGGGTCCGGGGATGAATCGAGTGGAAAAGCACCGTAGGTTGAAGTTAGGTGTTCAGAAACTATTAGAGACTTGTCGTACAACTTCCGTTGCGGATCCGTGTTTGCCATTTGCAGAAGATGTCGTGAACATTCGCACGCTCGCACGTGCAGCTGCAGTTGACACTCAATGTCAAACGCAACTAATGTACTCCTTGATCTCTCTGGCTCGCTTAGAACGAGTGGTCTCGTTGCCAATTTTAACCTCTTTGATTTACCACTCGAAATGGAAATGTACCATGAACTTGATTTGCGCAAACTCAGTTTCCTTTTCCTTTCTCTCTGCATTCATCCCGGGCTCTCGTTTTTACCCAGACTTTAATCATAGACATTTCCTGCCACGAGCCATTGTACTACGAGAGTTGTCTGAAAAGTTTCCGACTCCAGTCTGAAGATAGCAGCACATGTCTACATAACTTGGGGAATATGTTTGGGAGGTCCTACTTAACCAAAAACCAAAACTTCAGACATTTTGCACGCTTCGTTTTTATTTGACAATTGTATCAAACGTGGACGTATGAGTTAAAATGCACGAATTGGTTGACCACCCATCGTATTTACTGGATCTGGCTCATAACTATTTTTTCTCGTTTCCTAACCTTAAAACTTGAGAGATTTTCATCGAATAAGGTTTTGGAAGGTTTTAAAGAAGTTAGAGCATCTCGTTGGAATCAGCGTATCGACTTAAGAGGTGATTATGTTGAAAAATAAAAATTATTTTGAATTAGGACTCAAGAGACGGACTCTCGTTCATCCTCCAGTACACAAATGAATTAATGAAATTAGAGTTAAGCAAAATACAATTCATATGTAAATATATGAAAATGAATGATCTAATCTTCTTAAATTGAAAGTGTGGTTCCATCTTCTTCAGAAATATGCCCGGGGTGAGAGAAACACGAAAGCTTTTCAACAATGAATCATTTTTATATGACAAGGCAACGTAACCGAAGAGGACCTTCCGAAGTCTCGTATTTCATCGTCCAATTATGCCTGTCCTGAAAAAGGAAGAAACGGAAAATCCTTCTCTTTATATAAGAGTCGATAGAAGGTCTCGAAGTCTCCATTATTTCCCCCCACGGTTATTAACGAGAAGTCGAGCAATCGTGTCGAATCGCTCGAGTCTTTTATGAATCACCGAGTAAATAGGGAAGCTCCTTCCTCCCGATATCTCTTTCTTCGACTTGACGCGTGACAGGTTGAGGAAGTTACGAGATCGAGGAAAAGGAAATTAGATGGAAGAAAAGATGGGAAGTAAGAACCATGAAGAGTTGAGGGGTGAAGTATACGCATCCAATTAAATCCTTTCGCCGACTTGTTCGCGAAAGGGTACTTGACGCGAACTGAGAGACAACAGGAGAAATGTGGGAAAGTTCAGAGAGGCTAGACATTGACCTTTCTTCTGCTGACGTGAGTAGGAGTTTTAGGATGCCTATGTAGGAGTGAAAGACAGCTGTAAAATTATCGCTAGTTTTACAACACCTGGCTTCCATTTTATGACGATGGTATAGAAATATATTTATAATATGTTGCAGGATGTTTCGCATGCTGGTCGAAAAAGGGACCAACTGACTAACTTTAAATGATCAAACAGTTAGAAATTGAATGTTCAGGTTAACTGACCTGCGTTAATCCATATTTTATTATTTCATCAAATCCTCTTTTAGTCCTCAATAAAAAATCCTCTTTTGATCCTCCTAAGTTCTCGAATTTTAAGAATTTTGAGGATAAAATGAGGACCAATATTTCGACTCGGGATACTGAGTCATCAGCTTGAACAGTTTTGTTCTCTGGGTGTTCCTGATTCATCTCAATTAGAGAATTCTACTACCTGATTTTCATTTCCAGTAACGGATACTCTATTATTTTGTTATCAGTTTGTACGATGAAAACCCTGATGATGATGTAATGGTAGTATTTAAGGAAAAAAATTGAGATGAAGGGATAAAACTCAAGATGTTGCTGGATTCAGAGAGACTTTGCTGGAGCTAGTAATTTATATACTCGCTCGTGCCTCCGACGGAAATTATTATCCCTTGTCGCGATTATCCTTATCTACCTTCCCGTAAATACAGTGCAACGATCCGAGACTCTTTGAGAGTGTCATGACGATAATATAATTTTAAGTACAACTCAGAAGCTCCCTAAATTATGGAAGCCGTGCTACATTCTGAAGACCGCCTTTACGTGTTTATGAGATGATGTTCCAGATGAAGAAATGTGGAACGAAACATGACTTGACGAAAGACATATTAAAATTGCCCGTGCGATCACTCTAGAAATCTTGAAATCTGATATAGACTCAAAATTCGAGTGATTAACCTTCTTAAAATTTGTATACTTCTATTGTTAGATGTGCAGGTTCTTGAAACAACAAAAAATAAAAATTCCAGCTACAAAAAAGCCACTAGCCGTCTGCAATTACGAGTAGCGTAGCAAATCGGTGCACAGAACAACGCCTCGCATTCCAGACATCTGAAAGCTGAAAATTCCTGTGGCATTAATGCTCGAATGCTTGGAATTGGTTAAGGAAAATTATCTCCACCACAGCGCGAGGTCCTTCATCCCTCTGCGAATAATGATAACACAAATGTAAACGCAGTAAACCATCCCCCTGCACTTCGAGACGTCTCTTTTTTACTCAGCAGCAAAAGGGAGCATACCAGAGATTATGTACACGCTGGAACGAATTCTTTCCTAGAGAAAAAGAAGCGTTCACATTTTCAGTGAATTTTCTGTTGATGGGGAGATGAGAGGAGCGGAACAGCGGAAGAGCGGAAGAAGGAAAAAGAGAACGATAGAACTCTAGAGTTCCAGCTCCAAGCGAAGCAAAGGTTCCTCTCGCTGCTGTAACACCTGACACCCACAACACGAAACCACCATGCCGCCACCATCACCATCACTGTCGCCGGAGCAGAGAACCCCTTTCAGTTTATCCGGCGTGCAAAGAATGTTTAATATCAGATTTCATAGAGAGAGGGAAGGGGGAAGGGGCTACATACCCAGGCACGTAAAAGCCGATATCAAACACGACGACAGCTTTGTTTCCACGGGATAATCCTGTCGGGAATTCAGCGAACGCATAGTAGTCTAGGTGCGCTCTGAGCTCAGCTGTCTCACTGAAAAGCTATATAAATGACGTGCGTGTACATACGTCGAGCAACACTTTCTGTCCCTGTCTCGAGGTTGCATGTATCTCGGTATCTGTCTTTCTCACTCTTTCTTTCATGAAGGCAGTAGAAAACGAAAGAAAGGTATGTTAAGACATTGGCATTGCGCCTGCCTCGTTGTGGCATTTACTACTGTAAGAAGCCCATCGTAGCGTGTAACTTGACTCGTCGGCTCTGTCTTGATGGAAACATACACAAAGCCTGATTTCGTGGTTGAGGTAACAGGATTATGAAGAGGCATAATTCATGGACCTCATTATTCGAGTATATGGTCCTTTCTTTCGAAACATATTCCCTTCAGAGCGGCAAATCAGAATCAAGGGTTTTTACAACTTTTTTTGTAATCATGTATAGATATTGAATATATATAATATATGCATATGCAAATGCTGGCTTTATATAGAATAAAATGCCTCGCTGAGAACCACTGGCAAGAAGTTCGTGCTTTTTGATAAATCTGAGCAGATGTGCATGTCCAAGGATAGATTGTAGGTCATCTTTCTTCTCAAGGCCAACACGAACATAAGTACTCATGCTGCGCTGAGATTCCGGACACTGTGAATTTCTGCATTACCCCGTGGAGAGTATTAACTTACAGAACTCATAAATTTGCATTAAAATAGAAAACTATTCTTACAGCTTCTTGTTGCTACTATAACTCATAAAAATATCATAACATGACATTACATTTATACGTTTACCATTGATATATAATATATCATCGACTAAAATGTTGTGAAACGTCCAATAAGTTTATTTAAAAATTAATTTTCTTTTTCTGTTTTGTTTCAGATGTAGCACATGGCAACTTTACTTCTGAAGATTTTTCCTCCACGGAAACACCCTTACAAACTGACGTTCATGTGGAAAAGGATAAAGTATCCGGTGGAGAACTTCCGGTTTCCACGGCGAAGCATGATGATCCGACTTATATGGCTGTTGTGATCGGAGTATTAACAGCTGTAATTCTTCTTTTGGCAGTTGCTATATTTCTGATAGTTTCACGTCACCGACAACGAAAATGCTTTGCCAGCCCTATGACAGGAAAAGCTCCTTCTCACCTGGGATCAACTTGTGCTACTGTTGAAAAAGGTGCAGCGCTCATGGCATACACTCTCGAAGATGACGAAAGGTATAGCTTGCTACCTTATTTCAAAATCTCTCTCTATAATAAAATTGATTTATTTCTAAATTATATACCTTAATTGTCATATCAATATGTCTATTTATTTTTGTGATATAATAATACAATAACCAGAAACTTTTTGATGCTCTATCAAATTAAAAGCATCTGACATTTTCCCTCTCTCGGTGGTGTATTTTACCCTCGATTGACACAGCTCGTTATGGCTCTTCCAATAACGTCAAGTCAATATCGAAATACTTGGACGTGCACGTGTACATGTACGTCCTATAACCTGTTTCTGTACTGAGCTGTTAATCCACACATTTCTCTGTCAGGTACGCGGGTGGTTCCCTTCCCACCTTACCTCGAGATCTTGGAAATCGACTCCTAGACATTGTGAAACTTGACGACTACCAAGAACCTTATCAAGCCCTCAAATACGCTCCTTACTACAGCTACAGTACTGTTGTGATGGAGATGAAGGACATCATGCTACCAAGCAAAAGCACCACTTGCAATTCTGGTACTTATTTTCAATCCTCATATTTTTTCTTGATTATAACATTACTTTTTTAATAATGAAATTTGCTGCAACCAGTGGATTAAGGTTGCTATTGAAATATACTAGTTACACATGGAATTACGCATGGAATTACACGTGGGATTACATATGGAATTAATCGTGATGTGGAATTCCACGTACAATTCAGCCCCTTGACCGCAATCAATACAACCCCATTTGCTTTATCATTCCTTGCAGCGGTCTATGCGAATGGTGCAGTTGACACATCGTACGATTATGCGGTACCGGAACTTGACTGTACTAATGGTGAGCGAGCTCTATCCAGCAATGGCAGTGACCAAGATAGCATTTTCTCAAAAGCCCCGAGAAACTACAAAACAGAAGATAAAAAGGTAAATTCTACTTATCAGTATAATATACAAAGAAAATTTTCTAACGCAACTAATCTCTCAACCATCCTTCTATAGGTTGAATTGATACAAGGAAACTCATTATGCTCGTTTAATATTTTTGTTTATTATTTCAATATTAGATATTCTCCCAAAATAAATTCTACGCAAAACAATGCAGAACCTAGAACGTTTTAAATTTCGGACTGCAAAATTCGAACTATTCTATAAAAGGAAGATGTTAACTGTAGAAACTGCATATTTGCTTCAAATGTTCAAGGAAAAAAATGGAGTTTCAAGCCTAAAAGTCATAGAGGAAAAAATATGGGTGACGCTAAATGCCATTATGGAAAAGTTACACGAATCTGTTGTACTTGTTAAGTGGATCGATATGAGATTGAAAAACATAACAGTCAACTGGAGCAACAATGAAATAAATGGAAGAAAAAAATCATTCCAACAAGCATACGCTGTGAGGTTTTGATTGTAATGGCACTAGGTCGTGATGCTTCCATCGTGATTTTTATTGGCAAAATTGTAGTTGGAAGAATACTTTTGTTCTTTATATTTGTACTTGGAAGAATATTTTCAATGTAGTTCTTGTAAACGCTCAAAAAATCGATACGAAGCTGCAATTTTCTTTAGTACACGTGTATTCTATGTTTAACTTATACCTTTAACATTTTAAAAATCAATATCATACCTACGAAAATTTTCTATTTTTAAAAGGATATCAAGGCGTTTTTAAAAATGTTAAATGATTTCTAAGAATTTCTTGGAATTACCAAGTTGAGCTACATAGCATGATCTCAATATTTCTCCAAATGAATTCAGTTAATTTCAATATTCGGACAAACTCACTACAATTCAAACGTGACAAAATTCTTGTTACACAGCCAAACAAACTAAACTCCGAAGTTCCAGAACTCCCTTTGCCGAAATTCCTCGGAACAGTTTCATAAGTAAAGTCCTCTCTAGAATCCAGTTGGATTCCGGTCGTAACCTCTAGATGCGTGTTCGTATGTAGGACTATGTCGAGGGAGAATTTCCAATTAATAATTTAAATCAATATGGCGGAACGAGTGCAGACCATTTGGGTTAGATATATCTCCCACGGGTCCCCTACTCTACCCTCCAGAATACGAAACACCGACCGAGAGATCGTACCCTGAAATGTTCACGGGATGGTATCCATTTTTAAAAGGTGCATTACCAAATGAAAGAACCAAAAACTATTTTCACCGAAAATGCTATTCTATTTCCTTTCTTTTAAAATTAAGCATTGGTATTCTCCTTTCTTATCTCTGAAATATTGTTTTCATTTATATGCACCATTAAAAAGATATATCAAATAAATTAAAGGGCTTAACAGCTTCGTCTGCTTGGAGAAAAATTGGTTCTCCGCCTCACCGTTGGAAAACGCCTCGTGTAATCGCGTTCATCACCAAGCCGCAAATGCTAGCTTTGCAAAAATACCTGCTCATACATACACACCAATTTGCGATATCAATCGACGAACCATTCTCCTCTCTAGTCTTCGCCCTACATGAGGAATTGATCCCCCGACACAATAGCATCCCTGATATGTCGATCCATATTCAAAATTACTCTCTGCAGCAATTACTGTAGGGTTCCAAATGACTGACAGTGTGATTCCAAGCAGCAAGACCTAAAATGTAAAAAAAAACTGAAATTCGGATTCCACAAAGTGTGATGTGTATTACACAACATTTTACGCTCTGTCACGAAGTCAAAACATTTAACACCCTCGGTAACACCCTAACTATCAATCTATTCGGAAGCATGCGTTATCCACGGTTACAAATGTGGGAGAAAATCACTGATTGGTCAATGTTCTTCTTCTAAACAACATATTCATGTATCTGCATTTCGAAAGTTATTAACCCCGAGGGTCCAGAATTAATTGATGATTTTCGTCCAGGCTGGTAAATATAAAATCACAGAACGTGGGTGTTTGTTGGGCATCATTATCGATAGCAGTCGGCACGACCAGTAATCATTTGATATCGTCCCTCGCGCCTCGATAATTGCCAAAGCCTGCGGGAGGATGGAGATGGTCGCAACGACTCAATCGAGATTCAGGATCGAAAGACATAATTCATTGGTCGGTAGTTCCCATAGATTCTTGCCTGGTCCCGCCATATTTTATCTGCCCTGGCGTGATCCCTGATCGTGCATTTTCGCATGGAAACCTGCACGAGCTCTGATACACTCTTAAATATATGTTTATGTTTATTTTTCCAGTCACCAACACAACAGGACGTTCTTTCCGCCCTTAAAAAGCGCCTCGAAGAAACAAGTGTGCCGCTCTTCCCACGACATAGACTCCGTATGCTCTCGAAACTCGCCGAAGGCGCCTTTGGATCGGTATGGATCACTATATTTCGATATTGCAAGCTCTTATTTATCACTTATGAAAATAGCCAATTTGCATCTGTCTGTTTTCAATTTATTGCCATACATCAACTTTCTCTTATCATCCATAAGCCATTGTTCCACCAAAAACAATAAGCATTTATATACTTTACTCGATGTGAATTACGGCCATGAATTTTTAGTTACCGTCTTAAAGCACAGGCTTTACAGTCTTTACCCTTTTTCAATATTTTACCGTATTTCACTTTTTGTGGACTGAATCAATAAAATCACATAAGAAAATTCAAGTATTTGCTTGAGAATTCAACAATTTTGTTGAAAACCATACTTTTTTGTAGAAAGTTTCAATATTTAATTGATAATCTATCTTTTTTGCAGTAAATAAAACTTTTCCGTTATTAAATCAATTTTTAGTGTGAATATTAATATTCTTTGTTCAAAAGATTTCAAATTAAATTCAATATATATTCCAAAAAATCTATTCCCCTATTTTCATGAAAAAATCACCCTATTTCCCGTGTTTCCAGAGCATTTTGTATTGTGCAGCTAGAAAGTAGCTTGTTCAATATTATCGAAATCCTATTAATGCTGAATTGTTACATCGATTCCTTGTGAAAGCCACTCGAATCCTAGCTGATATCATATAATTATCCACTTCGAGTGGAAAATCGTTGAACACACTCTTTGAAAAGTACTTCTAAGAAACATCTATTGTATTAATAAAGGTGTACGTGGCAGAAGCAGAGGGAATTCCAGAGTATGGCACCACAACTACCCTTGGAAAGAGACTCGTAGCCGTCAAGTTTTTACTACCAGAAGCCAGTGAGAAGGAAAAGTAAGTACATAAATGGATATACATGAAATAAGACTTGCAATAAGCCACTTCAAGTGTATGGTTGCTCTTATATGTATATTGACGTAACCTTTTATTTATTATTTCTTATTTATCGTAGTGCACTTTTAGCAGACATACATAAACTCTTGCATATATTCCACTTTATTATTGTCAAGTTTCTTGCAGTATACTAAGAAAGTTTTCAAAGGAAATACTCATCTCTTGTTATTAGCAGAAGTGAAGTTGGAACTCCTTTGAAGAACTCTAGCTGAACCTATTATCAGAAATTGAACCAAATAATGGAGACTTTCTGTAAGAACCTCAACGTACCTTATCAATCATGTCCTTTTGAAAATCCTGTTGAAAGTTTTCATCTTTATCCTCTGAGGTCAGCCTTAGTTGGACTTTAGGCAGCCAGATACGATAATTCGTCTTCCTATCTCGGCTTAGCCATCAAAAAAAGGCCTCTTCGATTTTTTGAAAGGAACGAATTTACATACAATCACCGGGAGATAGTCGCAGACTGTGGATCGTTTCAGAGTTGAAAAAGAATCAGACAAAACTTCCTTCCTGGAAACTTGTCGCATGTGTCATACCTATTGGCTTCTGCGACAAACCGTTCCGCCACTGGTGATAATGGAAAATAAATCTGAAGCAATTTTGTACGGTGCCAGAAACTCTGTATTAAATTCCTTAACATTTTCTGTAATCCCTGGAAATTCTTGGAAAGACCATAGTTGCATTTTAAGAATTCACTTCTGATAATTCAAGTAGCTTGTTATTGCACTCAACGGTTCAATCGCATTAAACAACAGGGTCTTTAATGTTGAAAATTTGAAA
This sequence comes from Synergus laeviventris, assembly GCA_032275145.1. Taxonomy (NCBI): domain Eukaryota; kingdom Metazoa; phylum Arthropoda; class Insecta; order Hymenoptera; family Cynipidae; genus Synergus; species Synergus laeviventris. The sequence continues at coordinate 599,111 of JAUESI010000033.1, read as the reverse complement.
AAAGAAAAACAGATTTCTGTGAAAGCCCCTGAGGTCTTTCTCAGGGTCTAAGGAGAGGATCTGTTCTATGGTGGATTATAAATAAGAAAAGTAGATGAGCGTATACCAAAAGAGGCGGAGGCTGTGCTGACGGAAGATAAGAATGTTTTATGCGCCGTGACTGGTATCATGTGCACCACGCTCGACACTTTATTAAAAATAACAAGAGAGCCCTCAACCCTTGATCTCTCTCGGCTTTTACTCGAATGGCTCGCGGGCAAAAGATACGCATCTTATTTCCAATTTTGTCCCCGTTTTTCCTCTTCTCCTAACCATCAAACACTTTTCGCCTGTATAATATACAGTTTCGAGTTTAAAAAAAAGTTTTCTAAGATTGAATTTTTACCTCACACAATGAATTCGGAACAAACGTACATACATGTATTCAGTTATCTACATAATTTTTCGCTAAATTTCAGATTAGATTTCCAAAGAGATGTCAGGATTCTGGCTGCATTGGAGGATCGCAATATTGCCAGAGTCCTCGGAGCCTGCTGTCGTGAAGAACCATTTTGCGTCGTGATGGAATACCTCGAGCATGGTGACCTATGTCAATTTCTGAAAACCCATATCACTGCCGAAGATGCTCATTCCATGCCAATTGGTGTCAAAACGCTTAGGTAAAATGACATCACATTATAGCCTGTAATTTTCTTTACGGTACGCAATTTGAGTTTTTCAATTTACCATTTTATTGGCTACTATA
>JAUESI010000033.1:586289-598266 GCA_032275145.1 Synergus laeviventris | reverse complement strand
CATCACATTATAGCCTGTAATTTTCTTTACGGTACGCAATTTGAGTTTTTCAATTTACCATTTTATTGGCTACTATAAAGTCTTATTGAAACCATCCCATAGTGGGTACAGATAAATTATAAGATTTCTTGTTCAAGTTGATCTGAACTATTTTTTCTAATTAGATTCCCTAAACAAAATTGTTTCCCTTCAAATAAGATGACAGAAGACATTTTTTATATTAATGAAAATTGAAGGGTGTATTTGTGACTCTTAAAAGAAACTTTTCATCACTTTTAGAACTCTAAATAAAGAACTTTTTTCTCGATACTTGTGAAGGACATAAAGGGACAGGAGAAATAAAAGCTGTACATTTCAAATAGTTTGCATGTTTTTATCTCGAGGGAAGGATGTTGAGCTACTTTGACTCTTCTATTATAGTGATATATATATATATATATAGTACCGTTTTACCAATATCGGTTCTCGTTTCAGTTTCAACTGTCTCATCTATATGGCAGCACAAATTGCATCCGGAATGCGCTACCTCGAGCACCTGAACTTTGTGCATCGCGATCTTGCGACGAGGTGAGTCTAGTTGATCAAAAACTTTCCCTACATCCTTCATCTGTTCCCCTGAGATTTTAAGACGACGCCATTCAAGAACAAAACTATGAAGGATAATCCCACTGGAAAGGGAAAATTAATTTCACACAGTAGAGACGCACTTTGAAATGTGCGTCTATTGGAAACTATTGGAAACTATATCCTAAAAACAAACAATAGAATTTGTCTAAAAAAGGAAGAAAAGGAACATTTTGTAAAGTAAAATAGAAAAAATGACTTATGGGCACATATTAAATTCTCATTTCAGTTGGGTTGATGAAATCGAAAGTGCAATATTTGATAGCATTGAATTGTTTTGTCCGTTTCATGGTAGGGAAGAATAGGGAGGAAACCGATATGGGGTTGTTAAGGCGTTGATACTGGGCATTGTTTGCCCGTTGGAATATTATGATGAGATCTGATCTGCCTGTGTTTGCGTCTAATTATTATCATCGCCCCGAGTCAGAAACACGCTACTAACGAATCCACTGATGCTTTTTACTGCATGATAATATTAAATTTCGTGTATCCAGTTCGTGCATAAGAAATGGAAGACAGATTTCAATGGAAAATATTACCTCGTATGTAAAGGCTGGTAAAAAGAGACATTTTTATGAGATTTAATTAGCTTCTATGTGATATTTAAAAAAAATCTAAAGCAGATTCAGATGAAAAAAGCCACGTGGAAATCTACGTGGAATTCCAGAAGTGGAACTCTATGTGAATTAAGTAATTCCACGAAATGAAATTGTAAATAAAAGTTTATATATAATACACGACTTATTGGTAGATTAAAATAGTAAATGAGAGGTCTCAAAGGATGAAATTTATTATTCAATTAGCATGATACAAAATGATGACGTGCTGTTTAATTAGACTTATGTGTGAAACCTCCAGGCTTCCATTCACTAATTGATTATCTGTACAGATGAAATTGCATACTCATTTAATGAAAACTGTTTAATTCTAATTTTTAATAAATAATAATAAAAACTTAGGAGATTGAAAATTTAAAGAGCGGAATGTAGAAAAAAACAGATTTTGACGTTTTGAAAGGTCAAAGCTGATGACCTTTATCGGTTTATTTATGAGTTTTTCCTCTGGTGATGTATGACTATTTTTTAACGGAACATGAATCTCCTCGCACGTAAATCTGCGCAACAAGCATGTAACGATAAAAAAAGGAAAATTGTGATCGGATTCCCATAACGGAAACATAAATACCGATAAAGTATATAAGTTCGAGTACGACGAGTTATTAGTCAGCTTTTCCTCGGACTCAATTCAGAAATCAGCAATACGTTTCATGAACTCCTTTCCCAACATGGAAAATATATATTAAATTAAAAACATATAAATTTTTATTCATAAATAAATTCAAAAGAATGAGGAGTATTGGAAAAAAAGTTTGAAAGAGTGGACTAAAAAAGTTTAGAGTTTCTTATATATGTATATATAGAAATAGTGAACTCATTTTTAGCCAATGGCTGATAATAACTGTGTTACTGCAGAGAATGGTTCACCTCATCCTCGAATTTAATTCATACGGCTATAGGCTATACACCGACAACTATCCAAGTACGAATCCCACACACCTCTTCGCACGTAGCATAGTTGAATCCCATTCATTCATTATGCAGTCGTATGAATTTTGAGTGCGAGCTCGACAACGCTCCTGAACCCCTCTCCAATGAAAATCCATTTTCAATATTAAGGTCTCAAATATGTATGCAATACTACACAAATTCGGATAGGAATTAGCTCCTCAATAGAATCGCTATATTCAAATTTATAAGCCACGATTTATTCCTCAAAGGAGCAAATTATCAGAGGATTGTTAATTCCCTTTAATTCACGCGAAACGTATTTCACTTCTTAAATTCCAAAAATAGAGTTTTTTGCAGTTTTTAATTGAGATTGAAAATTAAATTACTAGTGAATCTCGGCGAAAGCAAAAGAATATTACTGCGAGCAAAGTTTTTTAAGAACAAAATTTAACTTTTATAACAAAACCTTATGTTTTCTTTATTTTATGATTTATGAATATCATAAATAAATTTAAGAATAGAACTGGAGTCAGCATATATACATCTCAGCTCGTTTTATCTCTTAACCTACTTTAAGTTGAAAACCTAATTGTATTGCTAAGAAGGAGAAAGAAATTATCCATTACTGAGAAGATTAACAGAAGTTTGCCAACTTGAAAAGATAAAATTATTTTCAAATAAGGGTAAAAGGATTATTTCGACTTTAATAGCTTTAGTTTCTTTTTAAATAGGTAAATGGGTAAAACTACTTTGGCAATGCAAGCAGTAAATTAGCATTCAGCCTTTTTTATAATAATAGCTCTTAATGTTTAAAAAAATTATTTTGCATTGAGAACCATTACAAATGATATTTTACAGCTACATAATTTCTATAAACAATGCTTATTAATTTTCTGAGTTTATTCAGCTGATGTCCATTGTTGCTCGGAAGTTTGCAACAGCATCTAATCTTATAAGTGTACATATTGCACAACTGGCTGCAAACACCATTTCGTCTCTAACCCACCGCATACAGAGAATTATTTGTATGCCACTATTGACCGAAAATCGATTTGACCCTTTCAATACTCTCTTTTGAAAAACAAATTCGTATTACAAAAGTTGCTTGCATTCTTCCAAAAAAGACTTTATAATCGAAAACCAATAATTCGATACCGACAGAAAAGTCGGTCATAAAATATATTTTACTCTCGACATTTCCAATAAAACCTCTTCTAGATTTTTCTGTAGTTCTTGTTTTAAAAAAAAACTTTTCATTATTTTCCCTCATTAATATTTTCATGGGAAATACATGTATAATGACTATTTTTTCATTTTTAGGAATTGCTTGGTGGGAAAAGCATATCACGTGAAAATTTCTGACTTTGGCACCGATAATGAATTGTATTACAAAGACTATTATAAAGTGGATATGGAACGACCTCTACCTATACGGTGGATGGCTTGGGAATCATTATTTTTAGTAAGAAAACCCTTTTAAGTTATCGTCTTAAAAAAATATAAATAACTTGCAGCACCATTGTTTTTAATTGCAGGGAAAATATACAACGAAAAGCGACGTTTGGTCATTTGCTGTAACTCTCTGGGAAATTCTAAATCTGGGAAGACGAATTCCTTACGAACATCTCTCAGACGAAGAAGTAATGCAAAGTTTAAGGCGACTGCATCGTAGCAGTGAAAACAACGAAAAGGAAGATGTCCTGACCCTCTTCGACTATCTTCCAAGACCCACTGCCTCTTCCAAGGACATTTATGATCTCATGCTAGAATGCTGGCGGCGAGAAGAATCCGAAAGACCCACATTCCGTGAAATATCGCTCTTTTTGCAAAGGAAAAACCTCGGGTATGCACCTACTTCTTGATATTAGGATTCACTGATTTCGGAATACGAAGTCACTTACGAGGAATTGTATTCATAAAAAAAAGAAGGCAAAAAGAGTCTGTCTGTATTCTATTCGAATTTCGACCAAAATTATCATTCAAATAATTCAAAAGCTTTAAATTGTACAAATTTGAACTAAAATGATCATAGAAGAGTCATTTTAGACCAAAAGTTAAAACTACATAATATTTAAAGCGTTCAGGATTGAATAACTTCACATTAAATAATTCAAAATTCGTCAGTTCCATGTTTTAAGGGCATGTGATAGTTTACCACAAGAGCTAATTTAGTTTCGCTAACTTTACTTTCAAAATAATAAATATTTTTCACTAAAACTAGGCTATTTACCTTCGTCTGTATACGAAACGAAGGTAAATAACTTAGATTTAGTAAAAAATATTTTTATTATTGCAAGCTTAAGTTCGCAAAATTATAATTCCTCTTATACATGGTAATTACGACATGCCCTCTTAAAAGCATTCTTAATGATTTGAAAATAAGAATTTCTAAAGATTTTAAAAGTCAAAATTAATATCACACGGTTAAAAAAACGATTCTTGGCTTCTTTTTTTTGTGCTTGGTGTATATGAGGATACAGAAATGGTTAGTCCGAAATTTCAAAGACTTTAAGCCCTGAACTGAAAAAGTTCTAATTAAGTTTACCTAGAAGATCATTTTTCTTTAACAGAATAACTTATAGGTAAAAAAAAAAGGATAGGTCAATTATCATAATTGCTCTGAATTTCAGAATTGATAATTGAATATTGCAATAGAGACGAAAGCTTGATCCGATAAATCGTTGTTCATTAGATTTTATATTATAATCTACGTTGTATTGATACCGAGAGGGAATATGAATAAAGTAGTAACGTAGGGTTTATACATTATAAATGAATGTATAAATATTTTTTTTTACATTAATTTTGATGAATAATTTGCTATGGCTATGACACATCATAATTGTAACTTTATAGGTGGGATCAAAACTACTAGGCTTACTGTAAATATATAGGTGTATAACGTTAGAAATGGTTTTTATTGATAGGTTTGTTTTTTATTGGCATGTGACCGATATCGTGAATTATTTTTCAAGACGCGATTTATAGCAGATAAATAGATCGATCGAAGATCCTTTGAAACTAACGAATGGCTGACATATCGGATATAGATTATTTTTTAAAGCATTGAGCTGCCATCCTGCACTCGAAGCTGATCGCAAAAGACTTTGAATTTATACCATATATATTATTATATAAGCGTCGTGCATGTACATAGTGTTACCGTTATAATATTAAAATACTATTTATATAATTAACGTAAAGCTATTCGAGTGAGCATAATGCTGCCTTTAGCTATATTGTTGACCCTATGCTAACAAGTATTTACTTGTTTACTGATGTGATAATTTATAAACCTATGTACCTATTTCAAAGCTAGCTGGAGAAATAGAGAAGAATGTTATTTACTGGCTAATTTTCAAATTTGGAATTCTGTCAGTAAACAAATGTTTCCTCCAGTAACCTTTGTTTAATCCAATAATCTACATCTCACTCTTGCGTGCCTCTTTCCTATAAATAATTACATCATATCGCTCGAGAATTAAAATTAATCTCAAACTCTTATTCTTAAGTTTAATTTCAATTTAAAATTCAAGGGTTGTTCATTTTTCAACTAAAACTGTTCTAAAGATTCAAATCCTATCCAAGTTTTTAAAAATATATTTTAGTTCTGTTTTCTCAGTATGGATATTGAAATTTCACTTTTGTTTTAAAAACCATTAAGAAATGATGAGTTTGGGTCCAAGATCTAACCATGCATTCCATCTCTACATTTTACTCATAAAATATTATAATTAAATATAATTTCGTTCTAGAGATATTATACTGTTTTTCAAATTATAAGTGTGACTATAAAGCGAAAAAATCGAAATCACAATATTTGTTAAGTAAAATGATGAAATCGGATTTTGAGGATAGAACTTGTATCGTACACCCTCAAAAAGAAAAATTTATTTATTTATAATTAGTATAATACTTTTTAATTTTTATCCAGCAAGCAACTATATTTCGCAAAGATAAACAAAACTTAATTCTGAATTCGTTATTCTTTAAGAGGCGGTGAACTCTTCGATATTTCCCGAGAAACTTGCATAGAATAATATAATTAAGATATTAAAAATGATTTGAAGCCTTCTCGTTTTATAGTAACGAATGAACCCATATATTTGACAATCACCCTTAAGCCTTGAGACTCAATTTTTTTTCCATGTTAGACGTTATTAATTCACACTTTTGTCATCACTCCTAAAGTTTTAATGTAATTATTGTCATCAGTTCAAAATGAAAAACTGATAATACTATAATTATATTAATTCTATAGCTTATTTATTGCATTGAATAGTTGGAATTGAAACTTATTTTATACTTAGAACTGTTTATAAGTTTCTATCTCTGTAAATTAAATATAAAACTATACTACGATCCTAAATAAAAAGTTAAGGTTCATCTACTTGTTTCTGGCGGTTATATTTTAATCCTCGGATAAGTAACACCCGCACTTTTATGTATATTAATTATTAATAATATAGATATGATAGAAATAAAAATGTACAACGACTTAGCATTGTATAAACGCGATATAAATGAGGATAAAAGTAAAATAATATTAATTAAATGATATAATATATTACGTTAGTATTAATATTAATATTTGACAACATCGATACTCCTAGCACTCTCTGGAGAAGCATTATTATAGAAACTAATATATAAATTCAATGATGAAATTAATTTAAGCTTGAGGGAAGAATTGTGCATTTTTTTATTTCAATGGATGAAATTAGAATGTATAATATTTGTAGTAAGTACTACCTTAGAGTCAATAAGCTGCTAAGAATTTGAATTGAAGACAATGATAAAAATGTCTTGAACCGTTCCATTTCATTGCACCTTCTGAAAGCAAGTGAATTACAAAAATTTTACGCGATAATGCAGTTCCTGAATATTAGAAAACTTAATACCTATCAAACAATCAACCATGTTCTGTAATTCTGTTTTAAGTACTCAAAATATCAAGGATTAAAAATATTGATTCTTAAAATTACAATCCAAGAATAGCATTAAATATAAAAAAGCCCTCACGGAACATTTAAAAAAATTAATTGTTTGTTGGGTATACAGTATTTTCTCTTTTCACTGATATAATTAGTCAGTTGCTCAAAGTGTAATGCTTATTTCGCAATAAAATTTGATGGACTTGCAACACGCCTTATTAAATCATTGAAACAATGTGGCTAGAAAACCCTTTACTTTAAAAAAATTTGAATTACATGTTTTTTTGCTCTATGTTCTAATTTTGCTGAAAAATGAATAATAGAGCAAAAAAAATTTAATTAAAATATTTTTTGAGTCAAGTATTTTCTACGTTTTCTAGAATTCATAAAAATCACAGATATATTAGTTTTTAATATTTTCTGACGGACTTGAAGCATACCTTAACACAATATTATTTTTTACCTGAAACAATAGGCAGGAGAATAAGAAAAATCTTTGATTCACAGTTGAAAATAAGTTTAATATTCTCCAATTCTAATCAATTTTTTTTTGCAGATGGACTGCTGTAGCAATGATAATTTTACAATTTGTATGAAAGAGTTTGACTAAACGATGAGAAAATTTCAATACAATAAACGTAAACAACTTAAAGATAAAACAAAATACTATTGCATCCATCATTCTTCAAAAAATTAAAGGGAAAATTGGTGGCAAACATATAAAAAAAATCGGAACATAGTTGTTTTTTCATTGGCTTCATATTTTATCCATATCTGAATAATTTATTTATTCCTCGCGAAAGAACTTTCAAATATACGAAACTGTACAGATCACCTCAATCAGAAAACGTCGAATACTGCAATAAGAAATTCATATTGTCAATGTGACAGTAAAAATTTATCACAGATTTTCAACATGTCCAGGAGCTTTAATTTAACTAGATTAAAAGTACAACTATATACAAGTTACAAAAACGTGTATTAACACGAACTTCATTTTTAAGAAATATTTTTGCAACCGGCCATTTCTTAATCTGTCCATATTTTGCTGATAATCAACAAATACAAAATAACATTGCTCCCATAATTTAAAAGGTACGTAATGTTTATACGTCAAACCTACTACAAAATCAGTAAGCTAGTGGAGTCAAACGTAACGAACGTATATCGAACTAATTATTCAATTAAAATTCTAGCTACATGTAGTTGATAAGAAAGACATCAAGTACAAATTAAGAAAATAATGAATGCACTTTCAAGTCGACTGCAAAAAGCGTTTCAGATTCTAAATAATTTTTAACACTGTTCAGCGAGTTTTCAATCTTCTCTAATTCTTAAATCGGCGCTAAAGTCATCCTTTGAATTTCACCTATTTTTTTTTTCACCCACTTTAAAAAGAAATCTTGATTAAAGCCGTGTTACACTAAATGAACACAAAAAACGAATTAAATTTTTTCAAAAATTGCCCATCCACTTTTAACTCTACTTTTTGGACAGTTTTTGTTTACTTTTTCACAGCAGTGGTAGAAAATTCAGTCCAATAGGCTAACAGTCAATTAAATCAATTGCCTTGCGCATATGCTACACTTTTAGGTGGTACACAGGACTTTAAAACCTATGATTATGACAGTATTTTCAGAAAATAGAATGATAAACCTAAATTATTATCTCAACGAGTATAAAAATGATTTCACAAAGTTTGACACATATCTTCAGTTCATTCAACTCTTATAACAAAATTTAAGCGTAAGCTTTCGGAAGATAACCAGAAATATGTACAGAAACTTTATTTTCCAAAAATATTGTTTTCATTCGCTTCAAGCCCTGAATTTTCGAATTATGCAAGGGTCTTGGAACTGATTCCAATCGACAAAAGTGCGCGAATCCTCAGAAACAGCGTTTTAGAATTTTATGCTCTAACATAAATAGTTATTCGACGGTATATTAATTGGCCCTCGACAAGTGCTTGAAGGAGGATTATCATCGTCAGAATTGTCGTGTCGACTTAAAGGGTAACTACTACCTCGCAACCTAGATTCACTGTAGAAAGACTTGGTGTCGCTGTCCACGATATCCTGAATGTGTTTGCTCAATGTAGTCAATTCCGGTTTATCTTCCTCGAAGAGACGCAAAGAATTGGACTTTTCATAGAAGAGAATATAGGGCGTATCAGGAGGTTCAAGTCTTTTAAAGTCTTTGAAAGTTGCGCAGGAGGAAACGTAACTATCGTTAAATCGATACCACTGTTGTTTCGAGTCACAAGCATAAGTGAAATAATGCCCATAGTCCATGCTGTAGCCCGAGTGCACCACTGCAGCATAAAGACGATATGTTTCCGGGGATGAATCCGAGACTGGCAACTGAATAGTCTCGTCATATCGGACTTTGTGACGCAATTTTGCCCTTAGCCGGCTTTCAGAGTTATAACGGAAGTGTTTGAGGGTTAAGATGAGGTGATTGGGAGCTTGCAGAATTTTTATTATCCTTTGCGCGTCGCAGAGTTTTATGCATTTATCGCAACGGTATTTGTTGTCTCCAGTTAATTTCTCAGGTGTAAGGTAGTAATTGATTAGATCCTGAACTCTAACCTCCTGATTCTCGAGAATCTCCTCTGGGAAGCACAACTGCAAATCACGAAATTTGTCGGTGTTGTCGGAGCTGTTGTCGCACTGAGCGCATTGATAGGTAATTTTTGATTCTCCACCAAAGACCCGATGAACGAGGATTGATGGACTTCCCACTTCCTCACCTCCTACGGACTGGATGCCGCTATCTGTAGAGTCAGAATGACTGTCACTCAATTGCTGCGTTTGCGCCATCTCTTCTCCTGAAAGAATATTTTATTAATAAAGCATTTGCAAGGGTCTAATGGTCTAGTTGTTCACTGTGCTTTTCTTGTTTATTAGCTCACCTTCCGTTAAATCTTCCTCAGTAGTCCAGCGTTTCATAGGTTCTTCATCCATAGTGACTTCTTCTTCGACTACTTCCATCGGTTCATCAGAAATAGGTTTCACTTCGACCATCGTTTCAGTACTGCCACTAATAGCTGATTTCTCCTGCTCGTAGAGAACATCTAGCAGATGACTGAAAGAAAAAACTTAATGTACACTACAATAAATAAAATGAAGATAGAATGTTGAAGTTAGCACTTAGATCCAATACCCATAATTCAATTAATATATAATATATTACATTTTAAATCCTTACCAAAGAAATTCAGAACTATCTTGCTGTTGTCCTGGTAAGAAATAAGATGGTCTCGATACTTGCAGGATTTCACTCGGCGACAAGGAAATTCTCTTGGAATACATCAGCAAAGCAAATAAATTCTGTAGTTTTCTAAGTAAAATTTGACTTGCAAGATCGCTGACTTTGTAATTCAAAACCTCGAAACGAAACTGTCTAGTCATAGCTAAAGCTTGTAAAACACTATTCATGTAACAAGTGTTTCCCAAATTAGCCAGACCTACTTTGCTGTCAACGTTTCGTATACACTCAATACTGGCAATATTTATTCTACTTCTCTGCAACAAACAACTAATTTGGAGCTTCTCTTCCTTTTCTTCTTCCTCATCTTTCCAATAGAAATCAGTCACTATTTCTTTGACAACATCAAGTCTTGGATCCACAGGGAAACTGTCTCGCACACTCTTATAAATATCCTCATGTCCCGGAAATCGGATCATCAAAGCATGAACCACGTCGACGATATTCTGCAAGATCTCATTTGCAAAGTCTTTTTGATAATTCTCTAACGCTTTAAAAACATTTATCTTTTCCTGACTCATCAATGCTAAGAATTTGTGAAACAAACTCGTACTGTTTTGTCTTCGAAGCATATAGAGGAAAATCTCACATATTGCTGACTTTTCTTTTGGAAATATGAAGGCCAAACAAACATTTTTCGAATTTAGTGTAGCTTCAGCAACCTTCATCAAGATATTGAACTTTCTCTTAGATTCTAAACCCTGAATAAAGGTCATGAGCCACTGAGCCAACAGATCACTGTACTTGCCCTTGACTAACCACTCAGAAATCACGATCAAAGCTTGCACCAGGTCGGGATCCTTGTAATGGTTACTGAGAAGCCGATAAACTGCAGCCTCGATGTGACTCTTATCAACTAGCAGAAGAACAATGCACAAGGCATAACCTGGTGGCTTATTTCTTTGTCTTTTCGAAATGATGAGGTAAAGCTGTTGCAAACAAGCAATGAGATTCATTTCATCAACCATGGGTATGAGGTATTCCTGGATCTTTTCAATGTTGGAAATATATTTAGAAATTCCGTCTAGATCCTGAGGCATATGACAATCAGCGAGAGAGTTTACAATCGCCTTGCATATTTTTGTGTGACTTGTGTTCGTAGTCAGGTAGACTTTGTTCTCAAAGACGACTTGCAAAATCGATTCCAAAATTGAAATGTCATCTATCTTTGAACTCGAAAGGAGGGTAGCCAGGTCGTCGCTGAAATTGGGGTCAGGTACGTTGTTCAGGTATTTTGCGAACCACATCAAGAGTTGTGGAATTTCTTTTATGTTTTCCACTTGTCCGTGGAGAAGTTCCCTCTGAAAGTTCCGGAGAACATCGACATAGTCGCAGGAATGTGCAGATACTTGGACGCCTTCCTCGAGTTTCTGCAGTTTCAACCATCCTTCTTTCACTTCAAAACTATTTCCCGACACAATTGAATTCAAAACATATTTAAACTCGAGCAAGATGTCCTGGTCGGTCTCCATTGTTCGCGAATGCACTCGGAACTGAATTTAGTCTGTTTTATGGGAGTAGAATAAATAAATCTTAACCTCATTCGCAATGAGAAGCAAATTAAAACATATATACTAACAATATATTTGCTATAGCAATAGCCTACAGCGCTCAAACTCTATAACGGCATTGTGGAACAGTGGA